>BPLR01016608.1:0-31468 GCA_021605095.1 Caerostris extrusa | reverse complement strand
ATTTTTGTGCTAAATTTTTTTAAATCTCTAAGTTAAAATAAAAAATTATTTAAAAAAAAAATAACTTAAAAATAAGAGACATTGCATTATAGTGTAATTATTGCTATTACTGTTTGTTATTTATATATAAAAGAAAAAACAATTTTGAAAGCTGCAAATTTTGTAAGGATATTGATGTTCTTTTAGGGAATTAATATAATTACAAGTGTAAATAAACATTTCAACGAGACCTATTCGTATACGAATATAGTAAATTAAAAAATGACTAATACCAGGATATTCGCACTTTCTATCCAGGCTATATTTCAAGGAATGAAAATTTTGCAAGGTACATTGCATGGAAGCTTTGAAATATTTAAAAATTTCTGAAATACGTTTTTTCAATATGAATTTTATGTAAAACATTGCAGTTTTTTTTATAGTTCTTCCTATAAATCATAAATAAATAAATATAATATATAAATATATACATATATATACATATATATATATATAGAGAGATAGAGATAGATATATATATATATATAAATATACTTAATTTACAAAAATTTCATGTACAAAATTATTATCGGCTTATTTAAAAAGCTACAGTTTGAGAAATCTCCTATTAAAAATTATAGTTTAAGAAAACTAAAAAACACGCTTTTTAGAGTTAATCAAATTAAAAGTAAAAAATAATTGTTAACATAAGAATAAAATGACTGAAAAGAAAAGATTTTTGAGAAATTAATGTTACTGTTCTGCTCTCTAGCGTGGGGTGCACGATATCAATCGTTATAATTTTTTCACTAGTTTCATTCCGAAATGCAGAGTTAGTTTAAAAATGTCATACAAAGCCCCCCAAGCTTTTAGAACAGTGACATTCATTTTCTCGTCAGTCATTTTATTCTTATGTTAACAATTATTTTTTACTTTTTAGTTTGATTAACTCTAAAAGCATGTTTTTTAGTGTTTCTAAACCATAATTTATTTTTCGCTTTTTATTTGGTTTTTAGTTTGATTAACTCTAAAAGCGTGTTTTTTAGTGTTTTCTAAACTATAATTTATTTTTCGCTTTTTTATTTAGTTTTTAGTTTGATTAACTCTAAAAACGTGTTTTTTAGTGTTTCTAAACTATAATTTATTTTTCGCTTTTATTTAGTTTTAGTTTGATTAACTCTAAAAGCGTGTTTTTAAACTATAATATTTAAATGAGGTCCCGGTACGGAGGACTGAAACTATAGTTCTTACAATAATTTAATTGTGAGTAAAACAAAGGCTAAATGCGAATATGTCGAGCCAGCCAGGATTCGAACAGGAATCTCCTAATCCGTAGTCAGGCGCGTTATCCGTTGTGCCACTGTCCCACGTAGGTTTGAATGTCTTAGGTACTTTCATTCTACATGGGTTAAATTGCTCTTCATAAGTTAAAATAAAATCACTCATCCTGGCGATCCTAATCAGGATGAGATAATAAACTTATCAAACTATTTTAATGTCGTCGGTCCTTGATAAGTCTACAACGTTTAAATTAAATCTGATCGCTTAAAGTAGGGCAAAATCGAGCCCAAAGAGTCAGTTACAAACAAACAAACAAACAAACATGCAGGTGAAACTAATAAAAGCGTATTAAAAACAGAACGGATTATGTATAAAATCAGTTCAAAAAAGAATTTCTTTAAAATAAAGTGAAATATATCCTTTTTATGATATAAAAATAATGTCATGGCATAAATGAGGTGGATTAACTAATTATTTACATATATACATCTTGAATTATTTGTGATAGGCATATTTAAAATGCTTTAGTTTAAAATTAATAATCTAATTTAGTTAACAATATCTCTCTATAAAAAAAAAATTTAACTGAACATCTTTATTGACTGAAACAAAAGGAAGATGTTAAAAATTGTTTTTAATTAACAATCGGTAGTGTAGCGAAATAGGACCAATACTTTTCCAGCCGGTTGGCAAAAACTTAGACCATTGTCTTTGATGCCTTAAGGCAGGGGTCTCTTTTCAGCCCAGTTCAGTCCAGTAAAGCATTCTCCAAAATGAAGTACACAAAGAATGTTTACAGATCTAAGTTAACCGATGAGCATCTTAAATCTCTTTTAATAATTGGTACAAGTAAAATTGATCCCAACTATATTGTCAGTGAAAATTACAATTACATAAATCTCATTAGTATTTTTTTACAAGTGGATACCCCGCAGTTTCATTCATTCAGCTTTTCCGTTCCTGAGGAATTTTCAGGATAAAAATCATGTTTGATTCAGGATATATATATTCCAAACATCGACATACATACATATGCGATACTCTTTAGATCAATTTAACTACCGAGGGCAACTGCGGGATGTTCACTAGTTTATAATGTTAGTGGGATTCATTTAAATTATTTGTTAGTTGTTATGCTTAAGTTAAATTTTCTGCATATTATGATTGTCATTAAGCTTTTTATCTAGCAAGTCAATAAAACCGAGTTATTATCATTCTGTGTTTTTTTATCCAACTTATTACAGCAACAATATGCTATTCGATGTCGCGGGCCAGGATTGAAGACACTGGAGGCCGGGGCCCGCGGCCGAAGTTTGAAGACCCCTGCCTTAAGGAAAGAGCTAAACGTTACCGACATTAAGATGCAAGAGCTAAAGCCCCGACGTTACACACTTAGCACTGCCCAGGAGGTGCTTGAAGACAAGCTACAGACGCGGAGTAACAATGCCCCACAACGCTCTACGATCCTCTTAGACCAGGACCTACTTTTAAAGTGTATTCCGAACCACTACAAACAACCATGGCACCGCCGGGACTCGAACCCGAAACCTGTGGTACCGAGTGGCAGAGCGTTAGCTACTCGGACATTCAGGCCCAGAGAAAGGAGATTAAAATCACATATGTTTTCACACATCTATACCATTTTAATACTTCGCTTCTATTGGCGTTATCGCTGGCTTCGCTTGTGGGATTTTTTTTATTTATTTATTTTTTTTAAAATGCTGTGCACTGTAAAAATTATTATATAACGGCCTAGATAGTTTTTAAATGTAAAGTTTTCTTAATCGTCCGTTGAATTTCATGTAGAAGTTTGCTAACTTTCCGATTTTAAAGGGCATATAACAAAACAAACAAGAATTTGGTTTGTATGTTTAAAGATTTTCTTAATTTAAATGAATGATAAAAACTATGTGTATGTCCGGATTAGAATAGCCCCACTGTAGCCCATGCAAAAGGCAACTAACATGGGTAACCAATGCCCGGGAGTATAACCGGGTGGGGGTAAAGTCAGACTTTTCCCTTTGGGTGCCTTATGTCAAGGTCAAGAACAAACCCTCACAAGGTCAAGAACAGAAAGAATCTGCACATATTACCCTTTATCATGACTCTTCTTCTTAAGAATTTTGAAGTCGGAGCTGTTTTTCATTGTTTGAGAAAACACAGGTTCATGGACTCTGTCTAAATGTTGCTGTCGGCCAAGTGGGATAAGAAACAACAGTAATAAAGAACACACAAGACTTTTTATAGTACAATAAATCTTTGAATCCGTTCGAAAGATTTGAATGATCAAAATTCCACACAATTCATATTATAGTCAATTTCTATTAAATGTTAGTCATTATATTACTAGAACATCAAAAAGATTCAATAGCCAAAGGAGTAAACCACTGCTGGAATACTACAATCATAACATGCAAAAATAAAAAATAAAAAATAAATAAATAAGAATTCAGTAGTACCTTACTTCAGTTTGAGACGTTCAAAACATTGAACTTAAATCAAAAAGGAAGTTGTTTTTTTTCTAATGCAGCTGGCAAACACTTAGACAGCTGTCTTGGATGCCTTAAAGCAAGCGCTGCACAGACGTTACTCACTTTGCCATGCAAAAGTCAACTAATGGCAACCCATGCACAGGGGGCGCGTGTAACTTGAAGATATGGCACGGACGCGGAATAACAATGCTAACGCTCTACGTTCATATTAGACTGGGACCTACGGTTTAAAGTGGATTCCGAACCCCTACAAACATCCATGACACCGCCGGAACTCGAAACCTGTGGTACCGAGCGCCAGAGCGCTAGCCACTCGGCCATTCAGGCCCCCTCAAAAAGGAAGTATACAGACGAATTTTTCGAGCAAGAAATAAAAGAAAATCATTAATCTGTTTCCACTATAAAAGATCTTAATTTTATTGGCATATTATACGCTGAGACAAAATACAAAAAAACCGACGAAAAACAAAAATGAAATTTTTCCAAATTTATCTAAATTGTACTTTTTATTCGATATGCTTAAGGAAGACAACACCTTGATCAAAATGCGTAAAATCCCGAATTATCTACTATCAAAAATGTCACTATTATTTTAAAAACAAGCGATATATGTTACTTGCAAAATTCAGCAATAGGAAATTGAAGATTCAATCATATATACGAGGGTCACTGAAATTTTTGAGATACGGCTAAATGGTACAAGTTTAACTTACCAAATTTTTAGAGTGTTCAACATCAATGCACTTTTTGCAGACGATTTTTCCAAAGATTAAATGTTTCACGCCGTCCATTTCTTGGAATTGATGAAAAATATGCTTTTATAATCTCATCAATCTCATCTTCGGAATGAAATCGGAGCCCACGTAAATTTTTCTTGAGATTAAAAAAAAAAGCCAAAAATCACACATAGCAAGATCAGGAAAAATAGGGTGGATGTTATATCACTTTGATGTGGCTTTTAAGAAATTCGACTGTTGATCTTGCGGTATGAGAAGATTCATTATCATGGTGAAGCATGAGTCCCCTTACATTCACTTCTAGACATTGAAATATCTGGAAGACACTTAGTGGTGTACCAGTTAACTGTGGCTGTCTTCTGTCCCTCCAGCTTGATGGCTTTGACCTGTCCCGTACTTCTGAAGAAAACGGCATACATTACTTTTTCATTGCTCGTTGTCTTTTCACCATTGTTGGTTTGAGGTCATCATCAAAGACCCATACTTTATTTTCTTGTCGTGTTGGAACGTGTAAAAAAAAAAAAAGGTATGCAAGTTTCATCATCAATTATGATTTTAGAAATAAGGTGGTGCCCAAAATCGTTAAGTTTTTTGGTTTCTTTGCAGAATCTGACACGCTCCGTTTTTTGGTGTTCTGTTAAATTATGGGGACCCAACGATAAACTAAATTTTTCATACAGTTCTACATGAATAATTCTATGTATAACTGCGGATACAATGTTAAGTTTCTTCTGTATCATTTGGAAAGTGCAGCTATTATCATCGACTAACATTTTTCTTATAGCCGACACATTTTATGGAACTTCATCCGATGAAGGTCTTCCTGTATGTTCTTGTTCCAGCAGAGAACTTCGACCTCTACGAAATTCTGTAAACCATCAGCACGAGATGGTGCTTTATCTCCATATGCCAATCGTAGAAGTTGATTTAACCCCACTTTAAAATCATAGCGCGTTCAGTTCCATTCTCCTTTCTTCCAAAATCTATTCTACGACAGCTAAATTGCAATTGTTGCTATAAATTATCGTCTGCTGCCATAGAAGAGTTCAAATTTAACGATTTTTTTTTTTTTTTTTTTGCTGCGTGTGTCATCTGCCACTGTCTCAAAAAATTTCAGATAGCCCTCGTATATATTGATTAGAAATTGAGGATTCAATCATATTATAATGTTAGCACTAGTGAATCATTGAAGATTTGTTTGCTGCCATAAATATCAAATCGTTCCCATTTACTTCTGAATTTACCCAGCTTTGCTTCAACAAAATTCCAATTTCGTCAAGTCTTACCCGACACTCGAGTACTAAAATGTTTTTAAAATTGCAAATTTGATTGTGTTAAATATTTTATCGCGCCAAATTCAATTCGATATTAATAAATTAAAATTTACGATAGTCCTCAATTCAATAATCTTTGACAGCCTTGAGTTAAATTACACATGGCTTTATTTTACAGCATTTATAATGTAAATTATAACTTAAAAAAAAAAAGTTATTCAAACTAACAAATAACTAACATTTTAATTTGTTAATTACTAAATTGACAAGTTAAAACGCAAGAGTTTTTTTAAATGAATATTATTCATTGATCATATTTACCTACCTACCACGAAAAAATATATATACATTATATTAAACAAGTGTAGTTGAATGGTTATTCATTCATACAGTACCACATTTTATACATCACCACTGTTATAGCGACTTTGTGGGCTAATCTAGAATTGCCTATTAATTAAAATGCATACAAATTTTTAAATCATTTTTATTTAAATTGAAGTAATTTTAACGAAGTATTAATAAACGCTAAAACCTTTATATTCGAATACAAGTAGCAAAAATATATATCACAGGGTTTAAGATACAAGTAGCAAAAATATATATCACAGGGTTTAAGATACAAGTAGCAAAAATATATATCACAGGGTTTAAGATACAAGTAGCAAAAATATATATCACAGGGTTTAAGATACAAGTAGCAAAAATATATATCACAGGGTTTAAGATACAAGTAGCAAAAATATATATCACAGGGTTTAAGATACAAGTAGCAAAAATATATATCACAGGGTTTAAGATACAAGTAGCAAAAATATATATCACAGGGTTTAAGATACAAGTAGCAAAAATATATATCACAGGGTTTAAGATACAAGTAGAATATATATCACAGGGTTTAAGATACAAGTAGAATATATATCACAGGGTTTAAGATACAAGTAGCAAAAATATATATCACAGGGTTTAAGATACAAGTAGCAAGAATATATATCACAGGGTTTAAGATATAGTAGAATATATATCACAGGGTTTAAGATATAGTAGAATATATATCACAGGGTTTAAGATATAGTAGAATATATATCACAGGGTTTAAGATATAGTAGAATATATATCACAGGGTTTAAGATATAGTAGAATATATATCACAGGGTTTAAGATATAGTAGAATATATATCACAGGTGCAAATTTTAATAGAGAAAATATCACAAAAATTAATAAAGCATTTTCCAGCGCTTGCAAAACCTACACAAGTATATGCAGGAATAATGCCCGTTATGCTCTATTTTGAATTATCAAGGCAATAACAGACAGATAAAAGTAAGGCATTGAGTTTTAGAGGCAATATAAATTTAAAAACTGAAGTGTTAAAATTAAACAGGGAGCATCTCTATAAACTTTAGCAATATATAGAATACTTAACGTCTAAATTTTCACTACGAACCCTGGTTTCCATGTTCGCCTTTAAAGATGAATCGCAGATTAATAAACAGCGCAAACGCTACCGCAGCAGTTGGTGACGCTCAGTCTTACATAAATACGGGCTCGGAAATATCTCGACAATAAAACGTTAGGCACTGAAGTCTGAAAAAAGTGGATGGATTGTTCTTTTTCAGAAGGCTCTACAGTCAACTCATCAACTCTACTTTGGATGCAACAGCGGTACTCGGGGTCATTTCTGATGCGGAAATAAAATTCCATCTCCAATGACACGGTTACTTTTCGCTTCTCGTGGTCATGTCTGTCCAAATAAAGACCAAACACTCCTGCATCGTTTGTTACATTAGGTGCGATGTACTGGACGAAAAATGACCATTTCGTCGGCACCTCGCAAGCTGTCACCAGGCATTGGGTGGTTATCTCATTATAAATGAACAACTTTGTGATGACAAACTCAAAATCCATGTGATGATCATTGTAGTACCCGTATTTCTCAGAATCACTTAAAAAAACCTGATCATCGGGTAACAACCTGATCCTCTCCATTAATTTAGTTTTTAAAAACAACAACCGAACAGCAAGGACTTACAAAGCAACCTAACATAATTTGTTCAATTTTTATTGAACGTGTGCAAATACAGCTGATTTGCATTTTGATAAATTTGCAACAATATTGATTGAAGCACAATTGTTTTACAAGGATCGAAATGGCACTGTGCATAATACAACAATTGATGTCTACCACCCTGATATCAAACGTGGTAGATATCCAATAATTTCTCAATAACCTTTTTGTAATCCAATATGATTAGTTCCGACAATCTCTTCAATATCAGATAATTTACGCTGATAATCAGGAACTCGAGATCATAATCAGCATTCATCAAAAAGCAGGTAACTTGTAGACAACAAATATATTCCTGAATTCTTACACTCAAAATGATAGCATATCACCTCAAAAGACCCAAAGATGGCTAAAAGACGACTCTCTTCAAAATGCTGATACACATTAATGCGTTTGGTTTTCGAACTGAGATTGCCTGGTCCGAAATTTGAAGATTGCATCTCGAACTTTAAATGGCTGTCAGAGTGGGCTGGGAATCCCAACAAAGCCTTGTTGTGATTCCCGAATCATGAAGTCTGTTATTCGAACTGATATTGCCTGATCCGAAATTCGACAAGTGATTCTCGAACTTTAAATGTCTGCCAGAGTGAGCTGGTGGTCACCTTGTTGCGATTCCCGAATCAGGGAAGCCTGTTTTTTGAACTGAGATTACTTGGTTCAAAAATTCGACGAGTGATTTTTGAACTTTAAATGTCTGCCAGAGTGAGCTGGTGATCCCCCTGGGATTCCCGAATCATTGAAGCCTGTTATTTGAACTGAGATTGCCTGATCCGAAATTCGACAAGTTATTCTCGAACTTTAAATGTCTGCCAGAGTGGACTAGTGTCACCTTGTTGGGATTCCCGAATCATTGAAGCCTGATATTCGAACTGAGATTGGCTGATCCAAAATTCGACAAGTGATCCTTGAACTTCAAATGGCTCCCAAAGTGGGCTGGTGGTCACCTTGTTGGGATTCGTTTTCGAACTGAGATTACTTGGTTCAAAATTCGACAAGTGATTTTGAACTTTAAATGTCTGCCAGAGTGAGCTGGTGGTCCCTCTGTTGGGATTCCCGAATCATTGAAGCCTGTTATTCGAACTGAGATTGTCTGGTTCGAAATTCGACAAGTGATTCTCGAACTAAAAGCTCTCGTCTATCTGTTGGGTCTGAGTAACATATACTGTAGACCTAATTGTCCTTGGGGTGCCCTTGAGGTGAAGTTGCGAATCCTATAGATATCATACATCGTGGTATTCTTTCCAAATTGAGATGGCCCAATGTGAGTTATTGCAGTAGCTACTCATTGCAGAATACTGAATCTGCTGCGACTGCATTTCGATGATTGACTTCAGATGTAATTGCTTGGCATTTGGAAACAAAAAGAAAATTGGTTGATGGCTGTATAAGAAAAATCCGATATATCGCTAACTTCTTTGCGAATCAATGAACATTTTGGGAAACAATGTATTAGCTGCCAGAATGACCTGGTGGTAACCTTGTTGGAATTCCTGAAATAAAGGAAGTCTGGTTCGAAATCAAAAAGTAATTGAAAAAATCTACAAGAACCAACAAGCCTAATTGAAACACTCATGCATCTATACCTAAACGTCTTTCCATTGTATTAGTAGAGGATTGAATCCATCAAATGCCACACCTGGAGTTGATTGGCCGAAATTTTTTTTTTTTTTTTTGTTCTAATGCTGTTGGCAAATACTTAGACAATTGTCTTTTGATGCCTTAAGGCAAATGCTGCACCAATGTTACTTACTTAGCACTACCCTGGGAGTGCATGTAGCTTGAAGATAAATTACGGACGCGGAGCATCAATACCCCCGCAACGCCCAACGATAATGTTAGATCGGGACCTGCGGTTTAAAATGCATGCCGAACCACTACAAACATCCATGGCATCGCCGAGACTCGAACCCGAAACCTGCGGTACCAAGCGCCAGAGCTCTAGCCATTTGGCTATTCACGACCTTGTTTGAAATTGTACTGGCAATGATAAATCCATAGACGTGAAAATCCTTTTGAATGACTCTTTTATGCCTTTGCCATGCTTCAGCGATCTTGCATCCGTATTTTCATGTTCTGAATTGAAACTGAGATTGTGTTTTCTTTTTCTTCTTAATTTTCTCGCCGCATCTGCAACGACTTGGCTGAATCAAGCCTGAAATATTCTAAGCCAAAGCACTTAGTAGCATCGTCAGATTTCCTTGAACAGCTTTTTACCAACTAGAAGTTTTGGTGGTTTGAATCACATGCACCTGGATTTGCTGAGTCATCTCAAGAATTTCGAAGGTAAATATTCACAAATTCATTTTGCTAGAAGAATTCCGGAGTGATATTTGTAATATATACTTTAATTATAGATTGATATGCGTATGTCCTGAAATTACATTTGTCGAGAAATACTTATAATTCTCCTTTCTACATAAAATAAATAAATAAATAAATAAATAAAAATTAAAAATTAAAAAAAAAAAAAACCCGATTCGTGGCTCAATGGTAACGTGCGCCGCTGGTGAACATTAGGACTGAAATTCGATCAGTCCTAATGCTTGAGGATAATAAATCGAGGCTTTGTTGTAGACGCTGTTACAATAACCAAGGATTCTCGATGGTGTTTGGGATGTTCAGCCTCTTGCGTCGTGAGTTGAACTACCTGGTGGGAGTTTTCCGGGTTTTCTCCCATAAAATACGCAATTTCGCAGTGCAGTGGTTCCCCTTAAAAATCCGCCCGGAAGGCACTGCACTTCTTCTTTTAGCAGCTTGGGGTCAAGTCGGACTTCTAGCTACTAGTACTCCCTCACAACAGAAACTGAATAATTCCCCCTAATTTTTTAAGGGCTTGATGGTTGAGGGACTAGTGTTCTAGCAATCGGTGCCATACCAATCGGGTTCGAGTCCCGGCGGTGCTATGTGTGTTTGCAGTGGTTCGGAATCCACTTTAAACTGTACGTCCTGATCCAATATGACTATAGAGCGTTATTTATATAGGGCTACAACTACTTACTACACCACACTACACCATCCCTGTGCCTAGAGCTACGTTTCCCCTTTCAGTTAGCAAATGATGTGGGATTTAGATTTGATTGGGCTCCGTGACGCTCTGCAGTCATATGAGAAAGTCGATTCCGAACCAAGATCCATGGCACCGCCAGGACTCGAATCTGAAACCTGTGATACCGAGCGCCAGAACGCTAGTCACTCGATCATTCAGGCCCTCTGGGTATAGGACTGACAACCCTACCCGTAAAAAAGAAAACTCTCCTATCTTGTAGGCAGTCAGCCTTGTCCCATTATGGGACTGCTGAGCCAATGACGAAGAATTTGGCACGCACATTTGTGTTAAATAATGTGCAGTTTATATGAATGGACTACTACTACTACTGATACAGGAGAGAATTTGATGATGCTCAAATCTTCTTTTTTCTGTCAACTGGTTCCATATCAAGTTGATGGTTTATCAAATAACCATATTTCCTGGATTAATAACTTACTATTTATTTCCTGCTAGTGCTAAATGTCGAATTCGTATAACGAAAATACATTAAATAAAATAAATACTCAGAAATAATAATTTGCTTTTTATGAAAATTATTTGTTTTCAAATTTTACACCATTCTCATAATGCTGAAGATAGAACGGAATTGGCAAAAAGGTTTGAGAATCTTTGAACTTTTTTCTCCTTTCTAGAATTTGAAAATTTGCCAGGGAAAAGGGATTTACAGATCTACAGATTTACCTTAGAAAAAAAAAAAAAAAAACCATAACCTCCCCCCAAGGTAAATCTGCAGAAAGGTAGACTTCAGTTTGGAAAAAAAATTCGTAGATTCTTAGACCTCGGCAAAGAATTGCTTTACACACGGGCGATTACTGGTAAGACCCATATTAAATTTAAGTAGGTAACTATCTTTTGTTGCTAAGTGATCAGTCTTTCTACCCTCTCCCCCGTAGGACAGGGTTCTTTGTGTGGCCAGGAATGTCTTGATACAATAGGAACGTCTTCTGTAGTACTGAAATTCTCTGTAGTACTGTCCCTCTTCTTTTCTTTTCATGTTTAAAAGAATCTATTGCTGTAATTCAGGGGGCGAAGTGGATCCACCTCCTTGTGGACAACGCCACCATACCACCAACTACAATGGATTCCGTGCTAATTCGGTCTCATACCCAGGGCCAGAAAAGAAGCCCTAGGCTATTCCACTTATGAGGCACTTTCACCTCCCATTTTTAAGTTTGTAAAACACATGGGAGACAATAAAAATACATCATTACTGTGATATATATCAATATGTTGAATGAAACATGCTGTGATGGGTACTAATCTTTATAAAAAAAAAGTGGCAAGGATAATAAATTTAAAAAAAGTCTAGGACACTTATTTGGACATTTATTCTCAGCACCCTATATAGTACTTGTAACAATAACTAATCAAACATAACACACAACATTTACAAAGAAACGAAATTCAAATAATAAAAATCTTTGACTACGAAAATAAAATATGCATGAAAATTATCAAATTTTCTATCAAATTAAATTAAATATATTCAATACATTGGAGTTAAAGCAAATTCAATTCATATAAATTTATTTCATAATAATTCGCATTTAAAGTTTATGTATGAATTATTATGAATTTTAAGTTTTAAACTAAACCAAAAAATGTAACTTTATTAAAAAAAAATCCAGATCACAAAAAAAAAAAACGTATCAAATTGTATATCATATTAAATTTTATGTTAATAGTTATTTTATTTAAGAATTGATTCAATCAAGTTTACATTTAAAACGAAATAGTAAATTCGAACAATTTCTCCTTATTTTCGATTCAGTGTTTTAGTGTTTATTGTTTTTAAAATAGTGTAATTCTAATTTTGCTAACAATTTGAATGTAGGCCCCTCTTGATCTTGTGGCCCTAGGCTGAAGCCTAGTTAGCCTATAGGAAAATCCGGCCCTGCTCATACCTACGTAGACGATGACCTGGAATAGATGAACATCACCTCGGCGTCCAGATATAGCCTGGTGTTACTCGGCTACACACACACAAAAAAAAAGCATTTTTAGTTTTTAAAACTAATTCTTTTTATAAGGAAAAAAAAAAACAAAAAAAAAACAATAATAATTTGCTAATCATTATGATACGAATTAACTACTATCAACTTCAATACGGAATTCAGCAGAATCAATATGAAAAAACATTTAAAATTATTATTATTATTTACTTAATCGCATATGTAAAATATCGAATAACAATTAAAAATAAAATCAATAAACGCAAGCGATAACGTCACGAGAAGAGGAGTATTAAAGTAGCACCAGACAAAAAAGTATTAATTAAAAAAATATGTACATAAAAAGAGGAAAACATGAAATATGCATTATCAATTAGTAATTATTTGTTAGGGACATGAAGGTCGAGTGTCTAGCGTTGAATGTCACAGATGTCGGGTTCCAATCCAGGCGGTACCATGGATGTTTGTAGTGATTCGGAATCCACTTTAAACCGTAGGTCCCGGTTAAATATAACTGTAGAGCGTTGGGTGTAGGGCTGACCACCTTACTCCGTAAAAAGAAAACATCTGACAGCAGTCAGATGGCCTTAGCCTACCATGGGACTGTTGGGCCAATGAAGAAGAAGAAGATGAATTATTTCTTAAGACTAAAAAATAGATTGACGTACACAATAAAAAGTTTTTTATTTAAAAAAAAATAACATAAATATTTCTTAGTTTTCTACTGTAAAACCAAATAATTAAAAATACATAAAAAAGACTGAAAAATAGTTTTTAAGTTTTTAGAAAATATCATCAAAAAACTAACATCTTCTCAAAATTTATTTTCAATTTTTAAGGGTATGGACCAGAATAAGCATTAATAAAAAAAAACGCAAGAATATTGTAATAAATAATTCATAGGAAAGAATGTTCTTAGTTTTTCTACATGTTTCTATTTTTGTGAAGAATACCAAGAATCCAGCGTATATGAAATTCTAATTTATTATGTTCAGGTATTGGGTTGATCTTGTATTTGATTCCTTAGAAGTTAGGAACCGGGTGCTTGCATTTCTGAGACAGTAGGGATGACAGCATCTGAAATTTGCAGAAAGCGACACGGGGAGAGGGTGATGATTTATCATCCCCATGGGGAGACTATCAGCTCTTTTTCCTTCTCTTTTACTACGAGAAAGGTACACGTGTTTTTGTGTGAATCTGTGGGTCTTATCCGACTTGGTCGACAGCAACATCTAGACCAAGTCCAAGAATGTGTGGTCTCAAGAAGGGAGGGAAGGAGAGGGGACAGCATCTGTTGTGATGGAGCATCCATAGGTAGAAGTGCCTTTCCGTGCGGCTGTAGGAAGGACAGTGCCTTCGGGGAGAAATTTTAGGAAACTACCCCGCATTTGCGTATAGTATGGGCGAAAACCGAGGAAACATCTCGCCAGGCTGTCAGACAAACGAGGCAAGACGCTGAACATCACAAACTCCATCGACTTTTCTAGTTTTTTGAAATCTCTACTATCAGAAACGATAAGACTCGATAGTGATTGCGGTAATATTGCCTTTCTGTCTTGCATTGATAATCATTACCAGTTGGGAGTTCCGGATTTTCATAAATTATTGTTGTAATTTTAAATAAAAAAATATTATTAATCTAACAAATAAATGATCAAAAAAGGAATAAAAATAATAATAATAATAATAAAAAAAAAAACCGATTACAAAGTATAAATTATTACAAATGAAAAAGATATATTAATTTAATGGAATAAATTTATTTGCAAATACACAATTAAAGATAAATAAATGATAAGTAACTTTAAAAAATGTATAGGTAATATGCAATAAAAATTTATCTTTAAACAAGGACGAACAGTCATCATCATCACTTAAACTAAATTTATTACTGTGTTTTAAATTTAAAAATATTAATTTTATTTAATAAGTTTATTTGCAAATTAGTCATTCTATGGACACTAGAATGAACAAGATAATTTTTGGGGGTATATATATATATATATTCTTTCTAATGCATTGGCAAACACAGACAGCTTGGTCTTAGATTTTAAGGCAAGTGCTGCACAGACGTATTTTGTATTACCCAAATTAAGCCACGGACGCGGAGAACAATGCCCCCGCAACGCTCTACGATCCTATTAGACCGGGACCTACTTTTTAACGTGGATTCAACCACTACAAACAACCATGTCACCGCCGGGATTCGAACCCGAAACCTGTGGTACCGGGTGCCAAGCGCTAGCCACTCGACCATTCAGGCCCGAGAGGGGGTATATTCAATACACCAAAGATGTTAAAAAATATCTATTCTTATGAATATTGAAATTTACATATTAATTATTAAAATAAAATTATTTTTCTCAAAAAATAAAGATTAAATATAATAAATTACTGCAATTATGGTTTCGTTGCCAAAATGGTGTAAAATATCACCATTGCCACAAAAAATGTGAGCAACTGAAACTTTTTAACGTGTCGAATGGGGTAGTCAGAATTGGTGGGTAGGGTAGTGGGGAGGGAGTAGGGGGTAAGAACAAGAGGGGTCCTACAACAGTTCGTATTGGTCACCCCTCCTCTAAGTCCTCTTTAAAGGAAAGGTCAAATAGTTCAAGGTCAACAGGTCATTTCAGTATTTCTAACATAAACTCAATATGTTAAAGCTGTCAGGCAAAAAGGTTAGTGGTCCATATATATACATTTAGTTTTAAAAGTTATTTATTATATTGCTCTATTTGTAATGAATTTAAATGTTTTTATTATCTAATGGTTAAATAAGAATTTAATTATTTTTATTGCATTTATATGATGATTCAGATACATAACATTGAAGACATGTATGCATTTTAATTTAAATAGCTAACACACACACACATATATATATCTACTTAGTTTTATAAATTATTTATTATATTGCTCTATTTTTTTGTTGCCGTTATTTAAATGTTTCTATTATCTAAAGATCGAAAAAAAAAAATTTAATTATAAAATTATTTTTAAAGCATTAATATGATGATTTAGATATATAACATTGAAAACTGGTTTGCATTTTAAGTTAAATAGTTAACATTTTTAAAGTATTTTGAAATAGGAAATACTTGTACTTGTATTAATATTAATAGAAGATTTATAAAGTTTTTCTGATACTTAGTTAGTATCGTGTAAAAATATCGTTAGATTTTTAAATTTTGTTATAAAATTTTTTTATATATGATTTTTTTTTTTTTTTCAATTTGTGTGTATATAAGATAAGATAATAAGTCTGTAATAAGATATTACAAAACTTCGCTTTTATATTATACAAGGTGTATACACTTTGAAAAACACGTGTGACATTTTTTTTATAACAACTGACACATAAACTAATAAACACATTACTGACACGTAGTATTTATAAGTACGTTTTTTATATAATCATGCCTTTATATATTTTATGTCATCTATTTACTTTTTATTGGAAGCGTTATTTTTATTATGCATATTGTTGCAAAAATGTAAAATTTCTCAATGTGATTTGTATTACTATTCAAGTCTAACAATATACAATATAGTAAATTATACATATACACGCAGTAAACAATATAGTAAAATTAAAATGTTATTTTATGAGTTTCATTAGGAAATAAAGCAAGTTATAATGAATTATTTCTTTCATTTCTCAAAATAAACTAATTTTATTTATTTATTTATTATTTTCATTATTTTTGAATTTTTAAAATAAGCTTTGTAACATGTATTTTGATATAATAACCGTATTTTTTTCTGCCGAATATATGAGAAAATATTCATGGGGCTAAATTTTACGTAAATAGTTATCCGTATAATATTATCCATAAAATTTTTTAAATTAATTAATTAATTTATTTATTTTAATTTTTAAAGTAAGCTTTGTAACATGTATTTTGATATAATACGCTTATTTTTTTTTTTTCTGCCAAATATATATGGAAATATCACGGGGCTAAATTTTACGTAAATAGTTATCCGTAATATATTTATTTATTTATGTATTATTTATTATTGTTATTATTTTTTTGAATTTTTAAATCAAGCTTTCTAATATGTATTTTGATATTGAACGCTTTTTTTATTTCAAGAAATATTATGATGATAAATTTCATCCATATAATATTATAACAAAATAAAAATAGGTAATTTTAATATTAATTGCCACAAGTATGCGTTTGTTCTCGAAGTTCATTTGTCATATTTAGACATGATCTAGTATAAAGATAATAAAAAAAAAAAAAAAAATGCACAGAATATTACCCTTTATAATGTAACACATTATTTATTCTTAAAACACTATTTAATTGTGTATTTAAACACAGAAAAATGCATGAATTCTACTTATTAATGTAATTAAGTTAGGACTCTTATAGGAAAATTTTCCAGGTTTTTTGAAATAGTTTAAACATGAATTTGCAGCAATGTATATATATATATTAAATAATGAATGCAAGATGCTGCAAAATTGTACTTTTAATATTTTATTCTATTCAATTTTGCAGTCTTTAATATTCAATACATTATATCAGCAATAAATATAACCTTTTAATTAACATAAAATACAAATGTTTATTGTATTTTATGTTAATTAAAAGATTTTATTGCAGTTTATTTATGCTTTTATATTGCATAAATAAACTGCTAAATAAGCTAATTAACATTAATTAGGATATTTTATAAAAGATAAAAATTAATTAATTTTTTTTTAATATTGATATTTGGAAATTATTTAAACCATGTAGAAGAAATCCTATCTTTCAATATAATCATTTCACTTAAGAAGTTAATAGAACGAAATCTTTTCTATTATACAATAATTATGTCTGGATAAAATATAGTTTAAAGTGTAAATGATTTCAACATGATGTAAATTAAAAAGTTTTTGATTTTTTTCTTTACTACGCTTTGAATTAAAAACTGCGCCTTAAATATAACTTCAATCATAACAGTAATTGGTAACATTATTGTCTTCAAAAATATTAAAACAGAACAAGTATAAATTGATTTTCTTAATCGCAAACAAAAATTTTTTTATTTAAATTTGCGTTTTATTTCATAATGCTATCACCCTGAATGAATAAAAAAATAACAGACATTCAAAAAAAAAATGTGCATTTTTTTATTTAAAAAAATAGTGGCGCCATCTATCGAATGAATAGAAAGTCATTTTTTTTTTTTGGTATTTCTTTTTTTTTTTTCATTTCGTCAAAAGAATCAGGTAGGAAATTTACTTTTATTTCTAAAGCAATAAATAATGAGTAATAAATTAAATAAAAAATTTCGAAATATTTAATTGTTCAAATTTCAAAGTATTCCCTTTTGGTTAACTTTTATTTTAGATTTTTAAAACCAAATACAAACAATATTCACCTTAAAAAGAAAAAAAGAGTAAATAATATGTCATTTTTTTTTTATTATTTATTTAAGTGACATGCTTTAAAGTAAAGCTGCAAAAGTACAGTAAATTAATTTTATGTTGATTTAGCTAGTTCGCTAATTAACTTAACTAATTCACTAGTAACTTATTAATCCTCGAAAGTCATGTTGTCTTTAAAAAAAAAAAAAAAATTATCAACCTCTTCAAACCATTACATATTGTTAATAACGTAGTTCAGCAAAATATGAGATCTTTAATCAATGTTATCAAAACGGATTTGAAATAATTATTTCTTTTACAGAAAAATATTTCCTCATCAAAAAGAGGTTATAAAAACAAAGCTTTCTAATTATATTCTAAAAAGTAATATTTTCAAAATAAATACTAATTATTTAGTGAAATAAAGTAGCCATTCTTTAATACAGTGATTTAGTTCCTTCCAAATATTTTGTATGTACTTTTACAAACTTTAAAGAAAAGCAAGTTATATGTATATATATATTGCTTTAAATGATATTTTTGTCACAAAAATAGTATTTGAAGCTTCAACAAACATCGAATTCCACTTTTTTTTTTAAAAGATATAAATGCAATGCAGATACAATTGAATATTTTATGAAAATAAAGAAAGAAAATTCATTACTCAACAGGATAAATTAATTCAGAATGAATTTATGGTATTCTTATTTATCGAATTCTTATTATTCAGAATTTACAATTATAAAAAGACTATTCATAATTATGTTCTTCAAAATAACTTTCGTGAGTAATAAGGGGAATACGTTTTAAAAAAGTTTCATCACATTTGCTTTGCTTATGTGCCATATTTAGTAGTCTTTTTACAATTGTTTTTACACAAGATGGAATACTTTTATTTTTAAACATTTTATAAAAGCTATTTAATAAGTTTGACAGCAAATTCTTTCAAATAATTAACTTAAATTATATTCGTATTATCTACAAAACTCGTAAGAGTTCAACTTATCACCAGGTAAGTGATAATAATATTGACAGAATGTGTTTGTATACTTTTGGGAGGAATTATTTATTTTCAATTTTATTCTGTTTTTATCAAAATTAAACTTATTATATTCTTCAATATTCAAATTTAAATCTTCAAAATTTATTTCCTGTTCACTTTCAGAATTTCTATTAATTTTGAATAATTTGAACTTTTACTTAATTCGTTATCTGGGAGGCACTAAGAGGCAAAATTTCTTAGTCTCTAGTGCTTGCCTTCATACGCTGTCATTGTCGCTATGTTACATTACTTTAAAACATTTGAACACGAAAACAACCCCAACACTACTACTACTACACCACACGGTGAGTTACCCCTATACAGTTTGGGAGTGATGTGGATGAGAAGAAATCTGATTGGGTTCTGTGACGCTCTACTGTCATTTGAGACCGGGATATACGGCTTAAAGTGGTCTCCGAAACCACTACAAACATCCCCAACACTACTGTTAGAAAATTTTTTTCTTCTTTTCTTATGGATTTTTCCTTCATATGCCCAGGAAGGGAAAGGAGGTATGGCCAACAAATACAGAGAAATTCCGAGAATCTCAGCGGACAAAAAAAAAAAAAAAAAAAAAAAAAAAATTGACTCTAGACCGTATGTTTGTGATTTTTTTAAAAAACTATAATGTGTGAATATTTAGTGCTGCAATAAATATTTCCATATTTTGAAATATAAAAAAAAATGAAGATTGAAATAAAATATGCATCTAAATGATATGCATCCAACATCATTTTAATTAAAAAAAAAAAAAAAAAAGAAAGAAATTAATTACTCTTAGAAAGATTTTTTTAATTTGTTAAAATTTCATAAAAATTAATGTTTTTGTCAAAAATGCTGTTCAAAAAAATATTTCGACAAAGTGAGAATGAATATCTTAGAAAAATATAAAACAAATTAATAAAAATTGGAGGACCATGAAAATCTAAATAATATCAACCAATTCTTTTTTAATTAAAAAGATTTCTTTCAGAAAGATTTTAATTAGATAATGTTTCATAAATTATTAATATTTTTGCCACAAATGCTATTCAAAAAATATTTCAACAAAGTGAGAATGAATATCTTAAAGATTATAAGATGCAAATTCCGGAAGAGAAATTCAAGTTTAATAGTTCCACTGTATAAACTATTTGCACTCAGGTACTTTTATACATGGCGTCCAATTCCAGCTTGGACCATCACAGATTTAATGGTCGTCACCATAGTAACACACAAGGCACAACCTCGAGAAATTAATAAATACCTACTATAACTCTGGCCCAACATCGCCCTCGCGGTCCATACACATGGATCTCAATCCGGCAACTCATTACCTGCAGGTTTAAAATTCACCTCCTCAAATACAAATCAAGCATTTAGACAGGGATCGGTCTACCACACCCACCCCTTTCAATCTGCAGAAAATGCCCCTGCCACCAAATTGGAACACCCGCTGTAAAAATTAACACGGGACACCCTAAAACTTCGAACACTGGACATATTTCTCCCTGGTGCAACTCTTTCCAGAACTCAACAAGTTTGATGGCTCACTTCCCTTCAGTTCATTAATCTGCCGCTCGGATTAAAACGAACTGAGGTTTCCCTGGAGGAGAGATTTTATCGTCTGCTTCTTCTGCTTGACTAAAGGAACAAAGCCGCTCTGCATTTTTGCTAAAGACGTTACACCCATTTCGCAACCCCTGTTCCTTCGATCCAGGAATTTATTTGCGAGACCTCGCGGACGTGCTTTCAGACGATTAAATATTTATTGCGTACACCCCCTCCCCGAGTCTAGAGTTATATTTCTAGAGTCGTGCGTTAATTTCTGAAAGTCTACCTCACCCTCGCTTTTCATGTCCCCCACCCACCTTTGTGTTCGCCCATTACCCATGGAATTGTATAGCTGATTTTGAATATTAAAATCGTGTGAAATATTTCCTGTACTATTTTCATAAAGGTGGATAATGTTGAGTGTATATTGATAGCATTTTTAAAACGTATAGTTACAGTACTAAATTATTCCGTTTTAAATAAATATATAAAAATACGTAGTTGTAATATATATTTATATAAATATATAGGTTAAATTAATTTTTGTAAACATATTTCTAATTAGTTTTTCAATGTTATCTAAATATAAGACAAAATTGCTTGCTTTCTTTTAACATAATTACAAATAAAAATATTAATAAACATTTAAATTTTTTATTAAATTGCACATAAATTATAACAGTAATTCAATAAATAAATAAATAAAATAAAATAAAGCAAAGATTTGTTCAAAAATGCTTTCATTACTAAAACATTTTTTTTTAAAACAGGATGGATTCTACGTTAGAAAAACTGAAAAATAAAATTAAAAAATAATAATAAATCGCTGTGCCGATATACTGATTACTCATAAAATTTAATTTAAGAACAAAACGCAATAAATCACATTCAGACAATACATTATATTCATCAGTCATCAAACAAAAAGATTAAAAAAGAAAAGTAGAATTCAAACGATTTTAAAAAAGACTTTGAAATCAAAAAAAAAAAGCTATTCAAACATTTTATACATTATATTCAGAATTCAGTAAAAAAATAAACATGAAAAATTTAAAAGAAAAATCAACCAAAAAATGATTTTAAATAAAAATAAGAAAAAAATTTTAAAAAACATAGAATTTCAAACGATTTTATGAAAAAAACTTGAAAATTTAAAAAAAAAAAGCTAAATTCAAACGATTCCAAAAAAAAAGACTTGAAAGAAATTTAAAAAAAGAAATTCCAAGAAAACGATTTTATAAAGAAAACATTTGAAAGAAGTTAAAAAAATCTATAGAATTCAAACAATTTTATAAAAAATAAACACGTGAAAGAAATTAAAAAAAAAAAAAAAAACAGAACTCAAACGATTTTATAAAAAAGACTTTTTATGAAAAAAAAAAAAGGATAGAAAAAAAAATTATAGATTAAAAATTTTAAAAAACTATAGAATTTCAAACGATTTTATAAAAAATAAACACTTGAAAGAAATTTTAAAAGTATAGAATTCCAAATGTTGTCTATAAAAAAGTACGTGAAAGAAATTTAATAAAACAGCAACATGACTGACGCTGTCTCTGCAAAACAATATCCATATATTCGATGGGTATAAAACTACTAAGTAGTCTTATTTTAATTCATATGTCAGAATAATTTCTATTTCAATTTTTTAAAGAAATTTTTTTGACAGCTGATTTAGTATTAAACAAATAAATTTTATAAGAACACTGGATCTAAAGATTTAATGTTCTTATAAAACTTACAAATGACAAATAAAAAATTATCAATACTTCATAATATCAGCGTAAAATTATTAATTGCCTCAATAATTATAACGAAAATTTCTAAAACAATTAGAAAATAACTATTCATAATAACATAAGAAATATTAAAATACAACTTCTATATAAATTTCGAGTAAAAATGGACAATTTTAATATCGAAATACATATTTTAATTTTAAAACTTTTTAACCGTAACTCTGTCTGACTATAAAAGTCTCGCATATGCAGAATTCCTTTAAATATTAAAACTGAACTTCTCACTTAATACTAAAACTTGAGAGAGAGTCTGCCACCGCCTATAACCAATTTGATATTCTAAAATATCTCACCAGTACACCCTTTGACCATTATGATATTCCGAAGTAGCCAGGACACAAACCCGCATTCATGCAATCCTATTTATTGTTATACATGTGTGGTTCGAATTTTCAAAGGCGAAAAGATTATTTTCCCCTGCATTCGATTAGCATGGCTGCTGGCAAAAAGGGGCCGTACATCAAAAGATTTTAAAAAGATCCTTAACCGTGGACCACTGGACTGCCCCCTACTGGACATCAGAAACGGTTGCCCAGGGAAATGAATTACGAAATATCATTCTGAAATCTGTTTCGTCCTCTTTTGAAAAAATCCTTGAAAAGTTTCAAGAATTGTTTTCCTACTGAAGGCAATGGAAATAATTCCCCTTAAACTTTTCATGGACTTTTGGCTTGGCTTAATAATTATGCGAATAATTATTTTCCAATATTTCCGTAGAATAGAATGACACGTATCATATACTTAATTCAAAGGATGAGAATACCTGCGTTCGAATAGAATTATTAGTACCTAGTCCCGCCTGTAATCTGTGGATTATGCTTGTAAAACATTACAATTTCTCGGTGTGATTATGTAGACCACGACGTATTATCTAGTCTCATTTTCCTTGGCAATTTCGGTAAGAATGAAAACTTTTTTTCCCTAATTTGCGTGACACTTATGAAGATTTTCTTGCCTGTAATAAATGTAATACTTATATGGATATATACATAATCGGAAATATATGTGATACGTACTATACTTTTATGGTATATAATGTGATACGTATAATACTTTATAATAGGTTTTTTAATTGCTTCGAGGACTGGGTCAAAATGACTATGTCCAAAACTTTAAGATACGTGATGTGATACATATAATACTTTATGATACTATAATACTTTATAGTACGTGCTTGATACTTATAATACTTTTATGATACATTTTTTTTTATTGCGTCGAGGACTGGGTCGTGTTGACCATGTCCCCGTGATTAGCCCAAAATTTTAAGATACGTGATGTGATATTTATAATACTTTATGATACGTGATATACTTATGAAGATATTCTTAAATGTAACATGTATATATATATATATGTATAAGGATTAATATATGTGATACCTATTATACTTTTTGATTTGCGTGAAGTGATACGTATAATACCTTATGGTACGTGATGTGATACTTATAATACTTATGAAGAATTTCTTATTTGTAACAAATATAACATTTATATAGATATAGGCATAATAATAAATATATGCGATATGTATAATACTTTACGATACGTGATGTGATACGTATAATACTTATGAAGATTGTCTTATCTGTAATAAATGTAACACTTTATATAGATATATACATAATGAAAAATATATGTGATACGTATCAAACTTTATGATACTTGTGATACGTATCACACTTTATGACACGTGATATGATTCGTATTATATTTGATACGATATGATACGTATAATATTTATGAAGATTTTCTTATCTGTAATAAATGCTTATATGCGATACGTTATGGTATGTGATGATACGTATAATACTTTATTTCCTCTTTTCGCTACGAAAGTCCTCCTTTTTAAATTTTCATTCGTATAAATAAAGATAAAAAGATTTTTCTCCAACATGTTTACTTTCCTACAGAAATCCTTCTGTTTTAAAATCCTGTCTCCATAATCGCACAAAATTATATTTATCCCTAATATTTTCCCCTTTTCCTTCAGAAAATCCTTTTCATTTCTTTTCTGTTCTTATAAAACCATACGAATCAATAGGGATTCCCACCAACCCTTTTCCCTACAGAAATCCTACCGTTTTAAATTCCGATTTGAGCTAAAAAGGCAGCACGATTACTGTCTCCAGTGGGGGGATGTAGGGGTGGGGTGGGGGATGAGACGGCTAATTAACATTAATTACAGTTATTTACCAGCTCCAGTATCAAACGTGAGAAGCCGCGAACGTTTCGCCCTCTTTCTCTGCAATTAGCTTCTGCAGAGATTTTCGAGGCGCAATTTTTTACTCCGATTTCTTTCTGCGAAAGTAGTTGCGCCTCCGCTGCTGTTGTTGTTGCTTCGGGGTTGGTTTTATTTTTCTTTAATTATTACTTTTTTTTCTTCTCTCTTTCTTTTCTTTTCTTTTTCGATCGTCTGCAGGAAAGGGGTGTCGTTTGGCATGCGTCAGAAAAAGTTTTGAGGATGCATGGATTGTTAAAGTTTCGTTATGTTGGGATTGAAATGTTGTTGGACAAAATGTGGTCGTGGTTTATCACCAATCACGATGGGACAACTCATAATATAGTTCATATTCAATATGTAGTTGCAATCTCCTCGGGATGGTCTTATTTTTCTTTAATTATTACTTCTTTTCTTCTCTCTTTTTTCTTTTTCTTTTTCGATCGTCTGCAGGAAAGGGGAATGTCGTTGGCATGCGTCGGAAAAGTTTTGAGGATGCATGGATTGTTAAAGTTTCGTTATGTTGGGATTGAAATGTTGTTGGACAAAATGTGGTCGTGGTTTTATCACCAATCACTCATAATATAGTTCATATTCAATCTGTAGTTGCAATCTCCTCGGGATGGTTTTATTTTTCTTTAATTATTACTTTTTCTTCCTTTTCTTTTTCGATCGTCTGCTGGAAAGGGGTGTCGTTTGGCGTTCGTCGGAAAAGTTTTTGAGGATGCTTGGGTTGTCAGAATTTCGTATGTTGGGATGGACAAAATTTCTCAACTCGTGGTCTATCACCAATCACAATGGGGCAACTCATGGTATAGTTCATATTCAATCTGTAGTTGTTTCGACCTACCTGTGAAGTCGCCAGACATTTGCTAATTTCTTATGCTTAAAAAAAAAAAAAAAAAGAAAACACATATAATTTGTGGAATTTTAGTATCCATAATTTTTCTCCGGTCTCTTTTATATTCTTTCTCTTTTATTTAACATTATATTTAATTTTGCAAACACTAATCTATATTTATAGGCCTGATGGCCGAGTGACTAGCGCTCGGTGCCATAGGTTCCGGATTCGAGTCCCGGCGGTGGCATAGATCTTTGTAGTGGTTCGGAATTCACTTTAAACAGTTGGTGCCGGTATTATTACCATAGAGCGTTGGGCGACCATACGCAACCCAATTATACTGATAAAAAATCCCCAGGTATGGTTTTTGGATGTTTTGCAGACACCTCTTCTCGGAGCCTCAACAGAAGGACTTTCCAGTCTAAGAATTTATTATGCCTATATATACACAGGAAAAAAAAAGAGTTTTCATCCAGTATGTTCTGGTTCGGTAACCAGAAGCGCTATGCATCAGACTTCTCTGGCCAGTAATAAAGACTTAAATTCACCAATTTGTAAATTTTAAATATGTATTAAGATAAGAATAAATTTGAATTAAATCATTTTTAAATTCATACAGAATACCACTATTTACAATCAAACTTGCATCGATATATTTAATAAAGATACTGTTTTTATAACTAAAAAAATTATTATTTTCAAATAAGTAAAATTCTCATTTTAGATTTTGCATTCTTATAGAATATATATTCCTTAAGGCTTCTTAGAAATTCCCAACGGGGATATTCAACAAATTTATAGTATTGAAACGAGGAGGTATTATATTCTTAGATGTGTAAAAGCAATCACAAGTTTCATTATAGATAATATATAATTTATTCTAAAAGCTAAAAGTAATAAAACATCATATCTGGTGATCTATATATTTTTCATACCTATCAACAGAGTACCCCTTCAGGATTTAATTACCTATTAGCAGAGTACCTCCTCATGAATCACAATTATTAGTAGAGTACCTCCCTCCTGAATCACAATTAGTAGAGTACCTCCTCAGGAATCACAATTATTAGTAGTACCTCCTCACGAATCACAATTACCAGTGTAGTACCTTCTCATGACTCGTTATCAGTATAGTGCCTTCTCAGGAATCAGTTATCAGTAGAGTACGTCCTCTTCCAGAATACCTCTTCATGATTTATACTTATTAGTGGCGTACCACCTCATGTGCCTTATCAGTATAGTACCTCCTTCCATCAGTATAGTATCTCCTCCAGAATACCTCTTAATGATTAATACCGATTAGTGGAGTACCTCTGAGTCACAGTTATCAGTATAGTACCTCCTCCAGATTACCTCTTCATGATTTATACATATTAATTTAGTACCACCTCATGAGTCACAGTTATCAGTATAGTACTTCCTCAGTTTTCACTACTTAATAAAACACCGAGTAGTCATATGAAGCCTGTGTCTTATTTTTAACAAATATTTTGAAGGAACAACAACAACAACAAAAAATAATAATAATAAATAAAAAAAATGAAAAATTCCCACAATGAAAACAAAAAACTGGAGTTTTCAATGCTACAATTGTTAATTACTTTCAACAATTGCTTTATCAATCTTTTATTATACAACTTCTCAGTTCGTTATTGGCATTTTTGAAATTAAATTATTACAGAATGGATCCTTTATCGAGTAATTTTAATGTCATTTATCAATATAAAAATATGAAAAAGAAAATCAGCAAATCTAAAGAAATACAGTTCAATAGTAATTTAATATTGCTATATTCTTATATTTTTATTGCTATATTTAATATTGCTATATTGCATTATTGGCATTTTTTAAACTAAATTATTATATAATGGATTCTTTATCGAATAATTTTTATGTTATTTATCAATATAAAAAATATTAAAATATTTTTTTTTTTGTTCTAATGCAGCTGGCAAACACTTAGACACTTGTCTAAATATTAAAATATAAAAATATAAAAAAAGAAAATCAGCAAATTATCAATTCCAAAGAAATATAGTCCACTAGTAATTGAATTTGATATTGTTATATTCTAATTACTTATGCCTTTAATTATGATATCTCACTTTGTATACAGCCCCTCGGTGTCAATGTTTTGTTTTGAGACAGGGAAAAAAAAAACTTTCAAGGGGCTAAAATCGTTTCTAAACGTAGAATTTGCGTAAGAAGTAAAACCAAAGAACTCTTTAGCCGTATTGCCCCTCCTTTTTCATACTTGAGCGGAAGACGCGCTATAATTAATGTTGATTAAGAAAATTAACTTTTCAATGTCAGTCTAGCAACGTAATAATTAGTCTCCGAGATCTGTAATTATTTGGCTTAATTGTAGGAGTGAGATCCCGCCAACGCTTGATTAGCAAGACGCCAAATACTTAATTGTATGCAGGGCGAATTTTTTTGCAAACTGCTTGCATTCCATCACATTTTTTTTCTTTTTTCTTTCTTTTGTAGTTTAGCATCCTTTTTTTTTTTTTTCTGTAAGTGTATTTAATCTTGTAAAATCACGCCCATTGAGATCTGATGTTTAAATTTATAAGCATGGTGGTGTAATTTTTGCTGTAAAATATAATAAACAAGTGTTTTGAGTAGCTAATTTTTAGCCATTTTTTTAATAACGCAGGAAGTTGGTAATTATGTACTTGTTTAAAGAAAGTTAAGTTTTCTCAGTTGCCATTTTTTTTTTTTTTTTTTTTGCCTTCGTAACAAAATGTTCTAATGTTGCATTTTTTTTGTTTGCGTTTGTTGTTTTTTGGTGGCATCATGTCATATTTTAGAATTTTCTTTCGGAACGTTTCTATCGGATGACTTAATAAGTGTCTAGAATTTAATAAAAAGTACGTTTAGAAGTAATTATTAAGAACGATGAGGTTAAAAAAAAAAAAAAGGATTTCTTATTATGAAAGGAAATCTTTATTCAAAAATGGCAGGAAGTGTTCTTTTAAGTTTGATCTTTTTATGAGCTTCGATCATTAAAACTACAAAGCGCAGGAAAACTGCAAAAGTTTTCGGTTCCTGTTTTAGGAAAATAATTTTTTTTTTTCGAATTTCGAAACAATTAATAATATTTAATCCCTTTTTTTTGTAAGTCAACAAAAACTATTTTGTAAAGAAACTTTAATAGGTAGTGTTAAGTAAATTCGTTTAATATTTTCCCCTTTTAAAATTTATAACGAATAATTTATAATTTTTTTGTTGAAAAAAACTTTCTCAGAAAATGCCTCCGGAAATCTACTTTTTATTAAATTAAAAATTAAAAATTCTTGCTTTTTAGGCAGTAAATATAGTTTTCCTTATGAATATGCATCGTACTTAAAAAAAATAATTGTTTAAACACTAAATGTAAAAAGTAAAACTACATAGCATTAGAGCTTTGTTAAATCTTTTAGAACAAGAATAGATTCTTTAGAGTTAAAAAAAAAAAAATGAAGAAATTGGCACACAGACAACATTTTTAAAAAGAAAAAAACATTAAAAAATGCTAAATTATGAATACGTAATATAATTCTGAATAATTTCTATTGCCACTTTTGTAATTATAGACATTTATCTTAGCAACTTTCATCTGTTTTATCAGTGTTTCTAAACATTTAAAATCAAAAATATTTTTTTTTAAACAATTCTTTATTTAATTAGCAAATTTAATGTTTCAATCTTACTTATACATAAATGTAAAATCTCAAATTGAAATATTAATAGAGACTTAATTATAGATTTTATATTAATTTATTTAATCTCTATGTTTGTTTTTCAAGAAAGTAACAATACAATTTTGTTCTATCCGGAATCTCTTTGAAATACTAAATGATTTATGATCAATCTCTAGTATAATTTCTTCTTTTAATAAAAAGTAATCAATATAGATTAATTCTCTACAGTAACAATATAATTTTGTTCTATCCGGAATCTGGAAGTACAAATAATTTATGATCTATCTATAGTATATTTTCTTCTGTTTAATAAAAAATAATCTATCTAGATTAATTTTCGACAATAACAATGCAATTTTGATCCATTCGGAATCTCTTTTTGCAAAACTTGTCTGGATGACGTGGAAGGCGCGTAATTTATGGTCAATCTGTTATAGCATATGTTCTCCTTTTTAATAAAAAGTAATTATTGGAGATTAATTCTCCTCTTGAAGAAGATTTTTCAAGTATCAATTTCTCTCCATGAAACAAAAAAAAAAAAAAAAAAAAATACTTTTTAACTGAATTATTTTTTAACCGGTCTTTCTTCAATGGACAGTAAGGATTGGCGTACCGATTACGGAGTACCAATGGGGATATACCCTTTAACCTCCTCATCTTAATTCATAGTTATGATTAAAATTGGCTGCTTTATTAATTGTTAGTATATAAAAAATTACAAGATAAAGTGTCTAAATTAAATAAATAGTACTCAAAAAGTTAAAAAAAATACTAAAAATAAATAAAAGTAAAAATACAAAATAAAAGATAAAAAAAAAATTAAAAAATAAAAGAATTTAAGTTTTTAAATTCGGTACAATTAGTGGACAGTAAGAATCCACCATGCATTCCCATAACAAATTATAAAGTGGACGGGGTCGGTAGATCCTCCTTTCAAAGGGTGGTTGACTTTTATGTTAAACTTTAGACTTTTCACGTTCGTTTCAAGGATGGGTTGGCCCTTATGATAGACATTGGACTTTGCGCGTTTGTATTCGCTCGTTAGACTTCGGAACTGATAATGGGAGAAGGAAAAAAAAGAAAAGAGTGTGCAGAGTCGTGTAATGAGTTCCAGGGAGTAGGGAGGGTACACAGGTCCTCAAACAAACTGACATTTAAATGATTTTTGTAAATAAATATTTTATTTTGTCATATAATTTTGTTTTTGTCATGCAGTTGTTATGTGATGCAGTTGTGCAGTGCTGTCTTAACAAATTTTAATAAATATAGTAGCTAATCATTCCGTATTTATTTTAAAAGTAATTTAGTCTATCCATGTAGATTAATTTTCATCTTGAAAAGATTTTCCACTGGACAGTAAGGATCCGCCATGCATACCCATACAAATTATAAAGCGGACGGGAAAAAGGTTCAAGGTCAAGATCACACGCATATCCGACCCTAACTTTTAGTTGGACCAATCCTGAAGTACTGAATCATAGAACCTATAATAATAGTAATAGCCAATCAAATCAACATTCATTCAAAATTGTGGTAGCACAATGTAAAGTTTAGTGTAGCGCGTATGGGCACTTTGAAACCGTTCTCTGGCATTCTGATATGAAATGATCTAAGGTCAAAGTGCCAGCCTTAAAAAAAATCAAATTTCAAAAATGAAATTTCATGGTTTCATTTTTCCAATAGTTGAAAAATATAACTATTGGATAGTTTAAAGGCTTATAAGGATCGTTTTAATCATTCTAGCCCAAAATATGGAATAGATAAATATTTTTAAAACTATAGATACCGCCCCCAACCCTTTGACAATGTTTTAGTCTTAGCTTGAATTAATTCATATTGTCTCAAATCAATAAACGTTTGACAAAAAAACTATTGGATAGTTAAGCTTATAAGTATCGTTTTAATCTTTTAACCCAAAACGATGGATTTAAAATTTTTTTTCTATCTCATATTTTGGGTTAGAGATAGAAAAATATTTTTAAAGCTGTAGAAAAAACTACCGTTTTTCTCCCATTGACAATGTTTTTAGTTTTAGATTGAATCAAATTGCACTGTCTCACAACAACAAATGTTTGTCAACAACAAACCATTGGATAGTTTTAAGACTTATAAGTAATAGTTGTTTAGTTTCGTAATAATCGTTTAGTT
>BPLR01016607.1:0-29546 GCA_021605095.1 Caerostris extrusa | reverse complement strand
ACGTATTGCTGATACACAATTTATTCTTATTCTTAAAAAATACACTTAAATACATATTCTGGGTTTTATGAAATTTAGCTTTTAAATATAAAATACACATAAATAAAACGAAATTATTTTAATATCTAATATATTGTAAATTATTGGTTTACATTTACTTCTACAGTTTTCTGTATGCTGGTGATCTTTTTGCTTTCATTTAGAAGGTAAAACTGATGCTTATTATTGGTTTTCCTTTATACAGTTAGTTCTTTTAATCTTATTTATTGGAATATATATTTAGGTATTACTATTTTTTATTCTTCACGATATAGGAAGGATTTGTAAAATGATATATTTTATATCATTTTACAAAGAAAATCTAATCAAAAGGATACATAATTTCATGCAATATCAAATAAGTTTCAACGTTTTTATGTATCCCAATATCTATGTGAAAATTATTCTATATAAATTAAAGATACACAATTTCTTCTTATTTTGAGGAAATTATTGATTACATTTACTCTTCACAGTTCTCTGTGTGATGGTGGTCTTTTGCTTTCATATGTAGAAAGGTAGAACTGATGCTTATTATTGGTTTTTCCTTTATACAGTTAGTGCTTTTCATGTTATTTATTTGAAGTATATTTATTTGAAGATAAATTTAGTGATTATTATTTTTTACCCGTTATGATATAGTTAGAAACAATTTTTGCATCAAGAAGATACATAATTTGCAAAACCAAATACGTTTTATGTCTCACGATATCTATGTGAAAATTATTCTATGTAAATTAAAGGTATACAATTTATTCTTATTTTTAAAAATATAAATAAATACATGTTTTAGGTCATATAAAATTTACTTTTAGCTCATACAAATCAAGCTCTAAAGAATAAGGAAATCTTTGCTCTAAAGCGAAGATTTTCTTTATTCTTTTCTTCTTTCTGTTATTTTCAGAGCGAAGATTCCTTATACTCCCCCCATTCTTATTTCTGCAAAAAAAGGCAGCAAAAAGAAGGGAAAATGGCGTGTTTCAATCTTTTGGTGGAGGCAAAAAGTACTCTGGCTTCAATTACCCATCAAACTTGGAGTCATAAAACAATTCGTGAAAACTCTTCCAAAAACAGTAACATTTTCTAGTACCCGGCAAGTAAATTTTAAGATAGCCTGGAAACGAAGAAGTTTCATCTGCCTGACAAGTGAAAACATACAAAAGACGAAAACTTTATAAGCAAAATGGAAGATATTTAGAGATAGGCTTGGACATCCTTTAAAGAAGATATAAAAAGATATTTCTTAGAAACTATAAAAACCATGAATTCAGGAACATTTTAGTATGCATGCAGGAAATCTTTCAAGTTTTAGGAAGTTCTCATTTTGAGCTCCTATCTAAATATTTCTCAGAAAATCTAGGAGCTGTAAGTGAAAAGCAGAGAAAATTCCACCAGCAAATAAAATAAATGAAACGTTTGCTATTGAATTTAATGGAATTTAAACATGATAGAATATTACAAATAACTAAATGCTGCGTATGGATTGGCTGTCAATCGGTGAACAGGATTAAAAATTCAAAAGAGTTTGGAGGAGAAAAAAAGAGCATTATAAAGTTTGAATTTATGGTTATTATGATAAACAACAAATTAATACAATGCAAAATACAGTTTAATGTTACGCATTTTTGTAAATAAAATTTTTGTGTGGTGTTTTCGTACATTTATCTTCATTTTGTGTAAAAATCTTTACACTATAATGTGAAAATTGTGGAATTTGTGAAATCAGCATATCGAAAACATTGTGAACCTCTAAAACAGTGTCAAAATATGTAAAGTGTATTGGAACTTGTGTATTAGATTAAGACAATTAAAGAATATTTTAATACTAACTGAACAAAATAGTGTAGCAAGCTACTGTTATTTATGAATATTATGTAAGATTAATGTGATTAATATCTGTATAGGTTGAAAGATATTCAAAAACAGGTTAAGGTATATTTCCCTCTAACTCAACATTTTTAATGAAAAAAAAATTGAAACTATTTTAATATTTTACAATACATTTCAAAAGCATCCAGAATAAAAATGCATAACACTTTCAATTGCTTTTTCAGCCATAGAAGAATAAACTTTCCTCTATCTAATTATTTATCCAAATAATCCAGTCCCTGCAAGAAATGTGCGACAATCCTCCGCATTCTTCCAGACAATCAACAGCAGAAGAAGAATTTCCCATCGACTTATCGGCGCAAAGATAATGAATGCTCAGAGCCAGCTGTCGAAAAATATCGGATGCAATCAGCCAAGCCCATTATTTGCTTACCAGCCCAAATCTACAAGTAGACTAACGACTGTTCTTGACAAGTTAATGCTGGATCTATTTCGACAGCTACACTGGGCCACCGTTTTCTACAAAATTTGTTACCAATACTTATTAATGGACCTCAGAACTGCAATCTTTCATTATTAACTACAGTTTCATTAAGTTAAAATAAATAAATAAATCATTTAATTGTATTCTTAAATTACTATTATTGAAAATCATTTTATGGCCCCCTCGTTTACTGGATGTTTAATGATTTAATGATTTCATTAAAACTCTTTTCTTTATTGTCATTTTATGTGTAGTAAACAATATTATTACCTTTTTGATGAAGTGCATACTGGTCTCTTACAATCTTCAGATCTGTCACACGAGATTTATTCCATATTAATTGTCCATTACTGGGATGTGCAAGAATGGTAACTCATTTAAAATAACTCCTTTTAATCCATTAATTTATTCACATTAAAATGAAATAATGGAAGCTAATACTTTCATTATGGCCATTCCCGTTAATATTTTTGAGAATTAGCCTTCGTTAGATAGAAGTTAAAAATATATGTATTTTACAATGAATTTCATTATTATTTTGAAACATTATTTAATTATTTTCCAAATACATTACAGAGAAGTGAAAAGGAGAAAAAAAAAAACTGCTTTCAACTTTAACATAAACATTGTAATACAATAATAGTTGGAATTACTGCCAAAAATAAAACAGATACTATACTATTCTGCAGAAAGCAATTTTATCTATAAAATTATAATTATTATTATTATTATTATTAGTTTCTAAAAAATAATCTGTATTAAAGTACATTCTGAAAATTTATTTTTAACTTTAACAGTCCCACAACACAATAATAAATACAGCAACAGAAAAATTAAAAGTTTTGTGATATGGAAATATAAAATAAGTACACTCAAATCTGTTTTATGCGGTCTTTTTCTGCTAGGGTTTTTTTTTTTTTTGGACGTGAGGGTATATAAAAAAATTTCATGAAATCATATTATGAATAAAAATTGATTATGAAAAAGTATTTTGAAAAAAAAACAACAGATGGCTGTCAAAATAACATGTAAATTAAAAAGAGTCGAACAGATAGCTCTTCCAATACTATATCTTCACATTATTCAATTGATTGAAAAGTTATAGTGAAAGAGGCATCTTTCAAATTTCAAAACTTTTTAACGCTCTCATTTAATTTCAATGAATTATTCTTGAATTATCATTATCCTTGAATGCGATGATAAAACTCTATTTATATTTATCATTTATCTTCATCTAATTATCTCATTTCCCAGTATTATTCGTTTTTTTACACCAGCAATTGTAAGAAGAACAGGTCTTGAAAAAGCATATCAATTGTTCAAAATGTTCAAGATAAAGCAAACATTTTTTATAACGATATGCTATAAATATACTTAATCATGCCAAATATGCAACGTTTTGGATGTGATGGTTATTAAAAACACACATCAATATCTATTATTTAACGCTATCTAGTTATATGATAACAAAATATTACGTTTAATCATTCGAAAATATATTTTTTGCACATATTTTGACGACTATCTCCCCTAGTATCTCAGACGCGTGAATGAAGATTTATCAAACCATAAAGAAAACCGATTAGTATCACTTTAACTATTCCAGAATCTAATGATGTATGAAACTCACTCAGTTCTATAAAATGATCCACATCTAACCAAATTTCAAAACATTTCAACTTCTCACATTTAATTTCAATAAATTATTCTTGAATTATCATTATCTTTGAATACGGTTATAAACCGCTACTTAAATTTATTATTTATCATAAAATAATTATTTCACTTCAGAGTGTTATTCTCTTTCTTAAACCAGTAACTGTAACAACAGGTCAGGAAAAACGCATATCAATTGTCAACCTAAAATAAGCATTATAATTATAACAGTATGTTATTTAAGTTTTCACTCATAAATAAACCTATTTATGCAAGCTAAGCAATTTTTTAGAAGCTATGAATTATGCATAATTTAACGACATCTGATTATATGAAAACAAAATTTTTCGTTTAATTGTACGAAAATTACTTTTGCACAGATTTTCTTACCGAATATATCACCCTAGTATATCAGACGCGTGAATGACGATTTATCAAACCATAAAAGATACGCGATTAGTATCTCCTTTAATCTAAAAATTTATTCTTTTTACCAAATTGAAAAATAATTTTTTCTGAATTTTTGTTTTTAAATCAAGGTAGCAAAACTATCTGGCACAACGACAACTATAATATGAAAAAAAATCCAATCTTATTACTCGAAAAAAAACCCTTCTGACAATTTATTTGTCTGCATTACCCAACGCACTGGATCTAATTTAATTTCGAATATTCTCGATCGAATCCAAACCCGGGTAATGCCATTGTATCGCGGGTCGTGATATTCCCAAATAAGACTCTGGGAAACAAAGCCGAATGTCCATACGAAATGGCCGGAGATATTTTGAGGGAAAAATTTAATTATTTCGGGTGAATGCTCGCTCTGTTGAGGTCGAAAATGTCAGAACCCGGATTTCGAACGGATCCCGTCTTTATTGCAAATATAAATCTCCCCGGATTCCGCGTTTTCCAGGGATGCAGGCTCTCGGCAAATAGGGTTTATTACAAATTTTTGGAACACCCGTTGCCCCTCGCAGTTGGTGATTCCGGCAAACGAGCGGTACGCTGAAGCGCGCTCCTTCAATTAAGATAAATGATCAATTCGATGGCCATTGACCGAGGATAATGTGAGGACAATTCGGGGCTTTGATAGAGATAAGTCGCCATTTTGAGGAAAATTTAGAGGGAATTACGGGACTTTTCTTCTTTCGGAAAATAGAGTGAGTGAGTGAGTGTTGCGATTCGAGATATAAATCACCGGATTCTGAAGTAGTTAAAGAGATACTAATCGTTTATCTTTTATGGTATGATAAATCTTCATTCACGCGTCTCAGATACTGGGGTGCGAAATTCGTCGCAAATCTGTGCAAAAGTAATTTTCGGACGATTAAACGTAACATTTTTTTATCATGTAACCGGAGGGCGTTAAATTATAGATAATTCAAAAAATTAATTCATGAAAATTCATATAAATTCATCAAAAGTATGTTGCTTGGTTTATTAAAAGTTAAAATATAAATAATATACCATTAGATGTTTGTTTTATCTTTAAATCTGGAACAATTCCTTTGCGTTTTCAAGCTCTGGTCTTCTTAAAGTTGCTGGTTTTAAAAAAATTATTTTAAGATAAATAATAAATATAAATATCGATTTATCACCGTATTCAAGGATAATGATGATTGCAGAATAATTCATTGAAAATTAAATGGGAGCAGTTGATATGTTTTGAAATTTCGTTAGATGTGGAACTTTTTTACAAATGAGCGAGTTTCATAGATCATTAGATATAAATATATAGATACATCGTAACCTTTAAAAAGTTGCTTAGCTCGCATAAATAGGTTTATTGATGAATTGTAACATAAATAGCAAAATTTTAAAATCAAGATGTTTGTTTCATCTTGACAAATGAAATGCATTTTCAAGACCTGTTCTTCTTACAGTTGTTGGTTTACGAAAGAGAATAACACTCGGAAGTGAGATAATTATTTTATGATAAATGATTTATTTATGTAGAGGTTTCACCATATTCAAGATAACGATAATTCAAGAATAATTCACTGAAATTAAATCCATGCATACTCAGATAAAATACATGCATACTGAGATAAATATGAGACTCATAATACATACTCAGATAAAATCCACATTTACACAAACTTTACAATTCTTTGCAGTATGAAATATTTATTTTGCCAAATTGAAAAATATTTTTTTTTTTTAATTTTGCTTTATTTTTAAATAAATGCAGCAAACTATCTGGCACAACAACAACTACAATAAGAAAAAATCCAATCTTATTATTCAAAACAAAAAGCCTTCTGACAATTTATTTACGCGTGAAGGAAGATTTATCAAACCATAAAAGATAAGCGATTAGTATCTCCTTTAATCCTAAAAATTTATCTTTTTTTTACCAACTTGAAAAATAATTTTTTTTTTCTGAATTTTTGTTTTTAAATCAAGGTAGCAAAACTATCTGGCACAACAACAACTATAATATGAAAAAAAAAAATCCAATCATATTACTCGAAAAAAACCCTTCTGACAATTTATTTGTCTGCCTTACTCAACACTGGATCTAATTTAATTTCGAATATTCTCTATCGAATCCAAACAAGGGAATGCCATTGTATCGCGGGTCGTGATATTCCCAAATAAGACTCTGGGAAGCAAAGCCGAATGTCCATACGAAATGGCCGGAGATATTTTTAGGGAAAAAATTTAATTATTTCGGGTGAATGCTCGCTCTGTTGAGGTCGAAAATGTCAGAACCCAAATTTCGAACGGATCCCGTTTTATTGCCAATATAAATCTCCCCGGATTCCGCGTTTTCAGGGATGCAGGCTCTCGGCAAATAGGGTTTATTACAAATTTTTGGAGCACCGGTTGCCCCTCGCAGTTGGTGATTTCGGCAAAACGAGCGGTACGCGGAAGCGCGCTCATTCAATTAAGATAAATGATCAATTCGATGGCCATGGCCGAGGATAATGTGTGGACAATTCGGGGCTTTGATAGAGATAAGTCGCAATTTTTGAAAAAAAATTCAGAGTGGAATTATGGGACTTTTCTCTTTCGGAAAATTGAGTGCCCGAGTGAGGGTTGCTATTCGAGCTATAAATCACCGGATTCTGAAGTAGTTAAAGATATACTAATCGCTTATCTTTTATCAAACCATAAAAGATTCACACGTCTAAGATACTAGGGTGAGATATTCTGTGAGAAAATCTGTTCAAAAGTAATTTTCGGACGATTAAACACAAAATTTTGTTATCATATAACCAGATGGCGTTAAATTATAAAAATTAATGTAGGTTTTTAATAAATCATCACATCTAAAAATGCAACTTATCTTCAAAAATAGGTTAATTTTTGAGTTACAGCATAAATAATATACCATTATAATCGGGCTGTTTGTTTTATCCGTGAATCTTATAATTGATATGTGTTTTCAAACCCTGTTCATCTTAAAAATGCTGGTTTAAGAAAATGAATAATACTAAGATGTTAGATAATAATTTTAAGATAAATGGTAAATATAAATAACGATTTATCACAGTATACAATTATAATGATAATTCAAGAATAATTCTTTTAAATTAATTGGGAGTAGTTGAAATATTTTGAAATTTGAATATTATGTGGAATCTTTCATTCAGCTAAGAGAGTTTCATAATCACCGGATTCTTTTTTTTTTTTTTTTTTTTTTTTTTTTTTGGAATGATTATACTATTTTGAATAATTTTTTTTTTATTAGGATTTTTAAAGGATTTGGGATTTTTAAAAGGATTTTAAAGTACTTCTAAATGTGGATTTTATCTGAGACTTGTAAACTATGAATTAAAAAAAAAAAAGCACATTCTAAATTTAATTGGTAAAAATATTTATGATTTTATTTCTTAAATAGGTACAGATATTGCATATATTACTTTTACACATATACCACCCATCCCCTCAATTAGTAGAATTGCTTAAAATAGAATAATCATTACAAAATACAGAATCTAGATTATAAACTCACTCACATGAATGAAAAGTTCCACATTTATCAAATTTCAAAACATTTCAACTTGTCTCATATAATTTCAATGAATTATTCTAGAATTATCATTATCCTTGAATACGGTGATAAAACGCTACTGAAATTTATCATTTATCTTAAAATAATTTTTTCTTAAAACGGCATCTGTAAGAAGGCCAGAGCTTGAACAATGCATATCAATTGTTCAAGATTTGAGGATAAAACCAACATTTTGATTATAATGGTTTATTATTTATATTTTAACTTTTAATAAACCTATTTATGCAAGATAATCAACGTACCTTTGATGAATTAGAATGAATTTACTCAGATGATGTATCCTAATTTAACGCCATCTGGTTTTATGATTACAAAATTTTGCATTTAATCATAAGAAAATTACTTTTGCACATATTCTCACCGAATATCTCACCTTAGTATCTCAGACGCTTGAATGAAGATTTATCAAACCGTAAAAGATAATCGATCAGTATCTCTTTAACTACTTCAGAATCCGGTTGATTTATAGCTCGAATACCAACACTCACTCGGGCACTCAATTTTCCGAAAGAGAAAGTCCCATAATTCTCTCTAAATTTTCCCAAAAATGGCAACTTATCTCTATCAAAGCCCCGGATTGTCCTCGCATTATCCTCGGCCAAGGCCATCGAACTGATCATTTATATTAATTGAATGAGCGCGCTTCCGTGTACCGCTCGTTTGTCGGAATCACCAACTGCGAGAGGCAACCGGGACTCGAAAAATTTGTAATAAACCCTGTTTGCCGAGAGCCCGCCTCCTTTGGAAAACGCGAAATCCGGGAGATTTATACTGTCAATAAAGACGGGATCCGTTCAAAATCCGGGTTCTGACATTTTCGACCTCAACAGAGCGAGCATTCACCCGAAATAATTAAATTTTTCCCTCAAAATATCTTCGGCCATTTCGTATGGACATTCGGCTTTGCTTCCCAGAGTCTTATTTGGTAATATTACGGCCCGCGTTACAATGGCATTACCCGGGCTGGCATTCGACAAAAGAATGTTCGAAATTAAATTAGATGCAGTGCGTTGGTAAGGGAGACAAATAAATTGTCAGAAGGGTTTTTGTTTTCGATTAATAAGATTGGATTTTTTTTTATATTGTAGTTGTTGTTGTGCCAGATAGTTTGCTACCTTGATTTAAAAATTAAAATTGAAAAAAAAAAAAATGTTTTTATTTTTTCAATTTGGTGAAATAAATATTTCATATAGAAAGGAATTGTAAAGTGAAGTAAATGTGGATTTTATCTGAAACTTGAAAGTATGCAGTAAAAAATGCATATTTAAAATTTAATTGGTAAAAATATTTAGGATTTTATTTCTTAAATCTTTTACAGACATTTCCTTTACACATATACCCCCACCCCTACCAAATAAAAGAACTATTCAAAATAGAATACAAAAAGCAGAATCCGGTGAATATGAAACTCACTTAGCTGAATTAAAGTTTCCACATCTATCCAAATTTCAAAACATTTCAACTGCTCCCATTTAATTTCAATGAACTATTAATTAATAATATTAATTAATAATTATCATTATTCTGGTATGCGGTGATAAATCACTATTTATATTTTCCATTTATCTTAAAATTATTATCTAACATCTCAGCATTATTCATATTCATAAACCAGCAATTTTAAGATGAACAGGGTTTGAAAACGCATATCAATTATAAGATTCGAAGATGAAACAAACATTCTGATTATAATGATACATTATAAAAAACCTATTTATGCAAGCTAAGAAACTTCTTAGAGGGAGGGGCCTGAATGGCCGAGGGACTAGCGCCCAGTACCACAGGTTCCCAGTACCGGCGGGGACATGGATGCTTGTAGTGGTTCGGAATCCACTTTAAACTGTAGGTCTCGGCCTGTTTAACCTAAAGTGTCCACAAGATGACCGTAGAGCGGCAAACCAAAACTTTGACGAATTATCTATAATTTAACGCCATCTGGTTATATGATAACAAAAGTTTGCGTTTAATCATCCGAAAATTACTTTTGCACAGATTTTCTCACCCAGTATCTCAGACGCGTGAATGGAGATTTATCAAACCATAAAAGATAAGCGATTAGTATCTCACTAACTACTTCAGAAACCGGTTATTTATAGATCGAATACACATTCATTCACTCACTCAATTTTCCGAAACTGAAAAGTCCCATAATTCCTTCTAAATTTTCCCGAAAATTGCGACTTATCTTTAGTAAAGCCTGGAATTGTCCTCATGGCCATCGAATTGATCATTTATCTTAATTGAATGAGCGCGCTTCCGTGTACCGCTAGTTTGCCGGAATCACCAACTGCGGGGGCAATCGGGGGCTTGAAAATTTGTAATAAACCCTATTTGCCGAGAGCCCGCATCCCTGGAAAACGCGGAATCCGGGGAGATTTATATTGGCAATAAAGACGGGATCCGTTCGAAATCCGGTTCTGACATTTTCGACCTTAACAGAGCGAGCATTCACCCGAAATAATTAAATTTTTCTCTCAAAATATCTCTGGCCATTTCGTATGGACATTCGGCTTTTGCTTCCCAGAGTCTTATTTGGGAATATTACGACCCACGATACAATGGCATTACCGGGGTGGATTCGATAGAAATACTCGAAATTAAATTAGATGCAGTGCGTTGGGTAAGGCGGACAAAGAAATTGTCAGATGGGTTTTTGTTTCGATTAAAAAGATTGGATTTTATTTTTATATTGCAGTTGTTGTTGGGCCAGATAGTTTTGCTACCTTGATTTAAAAACAAAAATTCAGAAAAATTATTTTTCTAATTTGGTAAAAAAGGATAAATTAGATTAAAGAGATACTAATCGCTTATCTTTATTGTTTGATAAATCTTCATTCACGCGTCTGACATACTAGGTGAGATATTCGGTGAGAAAATCTGTGCAAAAGTACTTTGTACAATTAAACGAAAATTTTGTTTCTTATAATCAGATGTGGTTAAATTACATAATTCATAGCTTCTAAAAATTAAGCTAGCTGCATAAATAGGTTTATTTATGAGTGAAAACATAAATAACATACTATTATAATTATAATGTTTATTTTAGTTTGACAATTGATATGCTTTTCCTGACCTGTTTCAAGCAGTTGCTGGTTTAAGAAAGAGAATAACACTTGAAGTGAAATAATTATTTTATGATAAATAATAAATTTAAGTAGCGGTTTATAACCGTATTCAAAGATAATGATAATTCCAAGAATAATTTACTAAAATTAAATGAGAGAAGTTGAAATGTTTTGAAATTTGGTTAGATGTGGATCATTCTATAGAACTGGAGTGAGTTTCATAAATCATTAGATTCTGGTATAGTTAAAGTGATAAAATGGGTTTTCTTTTATGGTTTGATAAATCTTCATTCACGCGTCTGAGATACTAGGGTGATATAGTCGTCGAAAATATGTGCAAAATAAATTTTCGAAATGATTAAACGTAAAATTTGTTATCATATAACTAGATATGTTAAATAATAGATATTGATGTGTGTTTTTAATAACCATCACATCCAAAACGTGGCATATTTTTTTGCAAGATTAAGTTTATTTATAGCATATCGTTATAATAAAATGTTTGCTTTATCTTCAACATTTTGAACAATTGATATGCTTTTCAAATCCTGTTCTTCTTACAATTGCTGGTGTAAAAACGTGAATAATACTTGGAAATGAGATAATTAGATGAAGATAAATGATGAATATAAATAGAGTTTTATCATCGTATTCAAGGATAATGATAATTCAAGGATAATTCATTGAAATTAAATGAGAGCGTTAAAATGTTTTGAAATTTGGAAAGATGCCTCTTTCACTATAACTTTTCAATCAATTGAATAATGTGAACATATAGTACTGGAAGAGCTATCTCCTGTTCGACTCTTTAATTTTCATGTTATTTTGACAGACATCTGTTGTTTTCTTTTACAAAATACTTTTTCATAATCAATTTTTATTCATAATATGATATCATGAAATTTTTTTTTATATACCCTTACGTCCAAAAAACCCTAAGCAGAAAAGACCGCATAAAACAGATTTTGAGTGTACTTATTTTATATTTCCATATCCCAAAAACTTTTAAATTTTTCTGTTGCTGTATTTATTATTGTGTTGGGGGACTGTTAAAGTTAAAAATAAATTTTCAGAATGTACTTTAAAGACACATTATTTTTTAGAAACTAATAATAATAATAATAATTATAATTTTATAGATAAATTAAGCTTTCTGCAGAATAGTATAGTATCTGTTTTATTTTTGGCAGTATTCCAACTATTATTGTATTACAATGTTTATGTTAAAGTTGAATACAGTTTTTCTCCTTTCACTTCCCTGTAATGTATTTGGAAAAATAATTAAATAATGTTTCAAAATAATAATGAAATTCATTGTAAAATACATATTTTAACTTCTATCTAACGAAGACTAATTCTCAAAAATATTAACGGAATGGCCATAATGAAAGTATTAGCTTCCATTATTTCATTTTAATGTGAATAAATTAATGGATTAATGTAACTTTAAATAATTATTTTAAAGGAACTACAATTCTTCTACATCACAATAATGGACAATTAACATGGAATAAATCTCGTCAGATAGATCTGAGATTTTAAGGCACCAGTATGCACTTCATCAAAATGTAATAATAGCATTGTTTGCTATACATAAATGACAATAAAGAAAAGAGTTTTAATGAAATCATTAAATCATTAAACATCCAGTAAACGAGGGGGCCATAAAAATGATTTTCAATAATAGTAATTTAAGAATTCAACTAAATGATTATTTATGTAAGTAATATATTTGAACTTAATGAAACTGTATTAATGAATTAGTTTAATAGTTAACAACGAGAGATTACTCATTAATAAGTATTGGTAACAAATTTTTTGTAGAAAACGGTGGCCCAGTGTAGCTGTCGAAATAGATCCAGCATTAACTTGTCAAGAACAGTCGTTAGTCTACTTGTAGATTTGGGCTGGTAAGCAAATAATGGGCTTGGCTGATTGCATCCGATATTTTTCGACAGCTGGCTCTGAGCATTCATTATCTTTTTGCGCCGATAAGTCGATGGGAAATTCTTCTTCTGCTGTTGATTGTCTGGAAGAATGCGGAGGATTGTCGCACATTTCTTGCAGGGACTGGATTATTTGGATAAATAATTAGATAGAGGAAAGTTTATTCTTCTATGGCTGAAAAGCAATTAGAAAAGTGTTATGCATTTTTATTCTAAGATGCTTTGAAATGTATTGTAAAATATTAAAAATAGTTTCAATTTTTTTTTCATTAAAAATGTTGAGTTAGAGGAAATATACCTTTAACCTGTTTTTGAATATCTTTCAACCTATACAGATATTAATCACATGAATCTTACATAATATTCATAAATAACAGTAGCTTGCTACACTATTCTTGGTTCAGTTAGTATTAAAAAATATTCTTTAATTGTCTTAATCTAATACACAAGTTCCAATACAGCACTTTACATATTTTTGACACTGTTTTTAGAGGTTCACAATGTTTTCGATATGCTGATTTCACAAATTCCCACAATTTTTCACATTATAGTGTAAAAGATTTTTACACAAAAATGAAGATAAATGTACGAAAACACCACACAAAAATTTTTTATTTACAAAATGCGTAACATTAAACTGTATTTTGCATTGTATTAATTTGTTGTTTATCATAATAACCAAAATTCAAACTTTATAATGTCTTTTTTCTCCTCCAAACTCACTTTTGAATTTTTTAATCCTGTTCACCGATTGACAGCCAATCCATACGCAGCATTTAGTTGTTGTAATATTCTATCATGTTTAAATTCCATTAAATTCAATAGCAACGTTTCATTTATTTTTATTTGCTGGTGGAATTTCTCTGCTTGCTTTTCACTTACAGCTCCTAGATTTTCTGAGAAATATTTAGATAGGAGCTCAAAATAGAGCTTCCTAAAACTTGAAAGATTTCCTGCATGCATACTAAAATGTTCCTGAATTCATGGTTTTTATAGTTTCTAAGAAATATCTTTATATCTTCTTTAAAGGATGTCCAAGCCTATCTCTAAATATCTTCCATTTTGCTTATAAAGTTTTCGTCTTTTTTGTATGTTTTTTTCACTTGTCAGGCAGATGAAACTTCTTCGTTTCAGGCTATCATAGAAATTTACTTGCCGGGTACTAGAAAAATGTTACTGTTTTTGGAAGAGTTTTCACGAATTGTTTTATGACTCCAAGTTTGATGGGTAATTGAAGCCAGAGTACTTTTATTGCCCACCAAAGATTGAAACACATGAATTTTTCCCTTCTTTTGCGTGTTTGCTGCCTTTGCAGAAATAAGAATAAATAATAATAAGGAATCTTCGCTCTGAAAATAACAGAAAGAATAAAAAAGAATAAGAAAATCTTCGCTTTAGAGCAAAGATTTCATTATTCTTTAGAGGCTTGATTTGTATGAGCTAAAAGTAAATTTTATATGACCTAAAACATGTATTTATTTATATTTTTAAAAAATAAGAATAAATTGTATACCTTAATTTACATAGAAATAATTTTTCACATAGATATCGTGAGACATAAAACGTATTTGGTTTTGCATAAATTATGTATCTTCTTGATGCAAAAAATTGTTTCTAACTATATCATAACGGGTAAAAAATAATAATCACTAAATTTATCTTCAAATAAATATACTTCAAATAAATAACATGAAAAGCACTAACTGTATAAAGGAAAACCAATAATAAGCATCAGTTCTACCTTTCACATGAAAGCAAAGACCACCATCACACAGAGAACTGTAGAAGAGTAAATGTAATCAATAATTTCTCAAAATAAGAAGAAATTGTGTATCTTTAATTTATATAGAATAATTTTTCACATAGATATTGGGATACATAAAAACGTTGAAACTTATTTGATATTGCATGAATTATGTATCCTTTTGATGCATTAATTAGATTTCTCTTTGTAAAATGATATAAAAATATATCATTTTACAAAGAGAATCCTTCCTATATCGTGAAGAATAAAAAATAGTAATACCTAAATATATATTCCAATAAATAAGATTAAAAGAACTAACTGTATAAAGGAAAACCAATAATAAGCATCAGTTTTACCTTTCTAAATGAAAGCAAAGATCAACAGCATACAGAAAAAACTGTAGAAGAGTAAATGTAACCAATAATTTCCAATATATTAGATATTAAAATAATTTCGTTTTTTTTATTTATGTGTATTTTATATTTAAGCTAAATTTCATAAAACCCAGAATATGTATTTAAGTGTATTTTTTAAGAATAAGAATAAATTGTGTATCTTTTAATTTGCATAGATTAACTTTTTATTTAACATAGATATTGTGATATAAAAACGTTAAAACGCTTTTTGACATTGCATAAATTATAAATACTTATGATGTATTAATTAAATTCTTCTTACTTAAATGATGTAAAAAAATTGTTCCTAACTATATCATAACGAATAAAAATAACAATCGCTAAATTTATCTACAAATAAATGTACTTCAAATAAATAAAATGAAAGCACTAACTACATAAAGAAAAGCCAATAATAAGCATCAGTTTTACCTTTCTACATGAAAGGCAAAAGACCACCATCCTACAGAGAACTGTAGAGGGAGTAAATGCAACCAATAATTTCCTCTGGGACCAGAGCAAAATGATACTTTTTTATTTGTTAATCGTGTCTGCAAACGAGATGAGTTGCCGTTGCAAAGGGTCATCTATAATTCCATCCTGACTCAACCCAAATACTTTTCCTCCAGTACTTGAATCGGGGCTCAAATTCACGTGCAGGGGACACCTGATCCATCCCCCCGATGAGATTTAGCAGAGGAATAATAAAAGAGAACCGCCTTTCATCCAGTTTGGATAAGATCTAAACCGCCTGTATCAAGTATCTGTCAGATAAGAGTGCAATGGGATATTGGCCTGTCGGCAACTTCAGTAGGATACAGGGCTAAAGTTGGGAAGTTTTCGCCAATAATTCGAACAAGAAATAATTTAGTGAGGGGATTTGCGTGCCATGAAGAATGGTATCTGCACTTCAAGGGGAGGAAAATGTTGAATTTGGAAGGAAAAGAGTTAAAATAGATATGTTTAGAAGTTACAATTTATTGGATTTTGAGTTGGTTTGGAATTAGGAAATATGTATGTATAATCTGTGAGTGATCGTTTTAAACAGGAATATTTTTCGATGTATATTACTTTAATTTATATTAAGTATTAAAATGATTTCGTTTTATTTGTGTGTATGTATTGAAGTTTATCATTCGGATTTTAAGTTTAAAAGAGTAAAAAAAAGGCTTCTTAATTATTATTACCTCTAATTTAAAATCCCACACACTTGCTTTGAAACCTAAAAAAATAATAAGAAGAAAAAAACAAAAACAAATAAATAAAATAAAATGAAAAATAAAAAAACGTATCCTTTAAAGAAGAAGTAAAAATGGTCTTAAATCTGAATTTATTTTTTTGGGAGTACATTGGAAGTTTATTTTTATCAACTTTTTACTCAGATGTTTTGTAGCATATATTTAAGAAAGATTTAACATATATATATATATCTTTCACGATATTTTTAGAAAGAATTAAAATAATCATAGAACACTTGCAGCAGAAAAGGTGGTTTAATTAGCAAAATATAGATAGTTAGATAGAAAAATATAATTTAATTAATATGAGACGAAAAATTATATCAATTTTATAAAAAGGTGTGTGTATAAAAAAGTATCCCTACAGTGATTTGTTTCTTTCTCAATTAAGTATAATTTATTGTGAAAAAAAGTAAAACATTTATTATAAAAACAAAAGCATGAGATTTTAGAAGTATCGCATATTATATGCATTTAAAATTGTTTACAAAAACCTTTTCTTGCCAAGCCTAAATTAAATAAGCTATTTATCAAATAGTGCTTTTGTTCTTGATGGAAATCTTTTAAACATTATTACCTAAAATTAACAACAATGAATTATAACTTATTTTTTTTTGTTGATAACCATAACCAAATAAGGAATGCATCTTATTTACCGATATTTGAGTTGACTTAAAAATATTTACAAGAACATTAGCATGAAGAAAGATATGGGAAAGATTTAATTTTGTAGTAAAAACTTAAAAAATCAATACAACTTTCTTTTAATATACATTTTTATTATGCTAAAAAAACTATTGATTGGAGAAAATTTGTCATTGAATGCAAAAATACATTTGATTCAAATTAAAAAAATATATATTTTATACGAGTGACGCTATGTGTCTAGCTTCAAAATAATTAACTAGGCGATGTTAAATCTGTATTTAAAAAATAATACCAACTAGGCGATGTTATTTCTGTAATTAAAATTTATTATTAATTTAAAAGAGAGTAAATATTTCTTTCATTTAAATAAATCCCTATCTTGATCCAGTCCTTATTCACAATTGTTGCATGACATTCTTTAGAATACTTTATAATAATGATTACCAGACGGTAGAAAAACATTTGCTACACAAAAAGAAATCTAATAACACATGGTAGATAAAAAAATATATAGAAACATATCATTTGCTATCTGCGATCGTGATTGCTTGAACGATGTATTTGATGTCTGCAGATAAGTGCATATTGTTTAAGTTCCATAAAGACGAAATTTTGCTTTTATAACAATATATATAATGTCGTTAGACTGTTTCTTTCGTAGATATCAAATTTCCGCTTTTGAAAGAGATTTGCCATTGATTACATCATAAATGCTACTGTTTACTTTAATAAAAATAAAACATTTTGAGATTGAAATTGCAGAGAAAGAATATAGAAGACAGTAAAGACAGAAAAAATATAAAAAAAAAAGGGTACAGTATAGTAGATCTATTAGAAGAATAAAACCCCTAAAATATCTAGTTCCTTTTTGTATTCATTCTAAAAGAGAAATGTTACAACATTTTTAGAAACTATTGAAAAACTGTTTCTTTGTAAAGTTTTGAAAAAGATTTATGAATGTACAGTATGTTATATAATTTCAATTCTTTTGTAGAATTGGTTATTATGTTACTGTTTACGTAACAAGAAATTCAAGACATTTTCGTAGTAATTTGTTTTAGTTAGCTCAGTTGTTATTCTTTATACCCAGAATAACATAGCTATTAATTTCTGCGTTATTTTTGTCTGCCAATACAGTTTTAGCAGTTCAACATTTTGATATTTCTGTTTATTTAATGATTTTCGGTTTTGTTGGTGTGATTTACACACTTTGGATCTTGAAAAATGTATTCTTTTTTTTTTTTTTTTGTTTAGAGACCTGACTGTGAAACAATTTTAAATACTATGAGAGTTATACAATTTTCGTGTAGTGAACATTGTTTTGGTCTTTTGTGGAGCAAAATGGTTGGGGTTGTAGTTCATTCTTTGTCAGCTATCCTTTTTTTTTGTTGATGCGTTGATGTATATATATATATAAATATATATGTATATATATACAATGTTGTTACATAATAATGTTCCCAGTAGTTAAATATTACACGCATTAAAATTTTATGTATATGATTGGTAAAAAGGCAAGTAAAATTTTTATTTGTGCTCATAAGATAAATGTTCTTGGTAGAATATTTTGCAATATAAAATAGCAAGCAACATATTTATGCAATTACAGCTCATATAAAAAATAAAACATCAAAATTAAAAATTACCCTATAAAAAATGTATGGGAAACATATTTTATAAAAATATAGCAGCGGAAAACTATATGCTGTAAAATATTAATATTTCGTTTCACTATAGTATAGATTTTTCCAAAGCGAGTTCCTCAATTTTATGAATAAATCTTTTGGTACAATTTAATTAAACACTGTTTTTAAATTCAACCTGGTATATCATTTACCTGGTATATCCTGGTATCACTTATGCATATTTCAATACATAGCTTGCTAAACTTGAAAAAAATATTCTTTTAATTTAATATTACTAGTATTAGAAATTATTTTTTAAATATTAATTAATAAATAATAAATATGACAAAAATTAATATAATATAAATAGCTCATGATTAATGCAAAATATAGGTATTTAATATAAATTATTAAATGATTTTTATAAATATATCAATAATTCTTTCGTTTCTCAAAGAGAATTTCATAAATAAATCTATGAAAAATTTCTTTTCTTCTTCCTCTTTAATAATAATTTCTGTCATTGCGACCAACAAAAGATTCTATTTTGACCTAAAATATAGGCTTTAATAAGTCATAAGAAATTCTTTAGAGATAACTGAAATGCAACTGATAAACACTGAATCTGTCCTTAATTCTGGAATCTATCCTTATCAATTATTAATTACATTGGTACTTAAAAATATGTTTTAATAAATTTTATCATCTTTTGTCAATTCATTGATTCAAACTTGTCCACGATTTAAAGGTCTGGAAGCCACAAAATCGAATTCCTCTATCTGCACAAAACTTTTTGTAATCCCTGATAGAATTTCCACTACATTGATAACTATTTGCCTAACAGCACTCTCCGCGTATCCATCATGTTCAATGAAAACCGTCTCTCAACCATATTCATCTGGCCTTCATCGGAAATTATTATTAAAAATGACATTCATCTGAAATTATTATTAATTAAATTTTTGCTTTAAAATATGTTTTAACAATTTTGAATTTTGAATAATTTTTGTTATCTTGTGTCAGTTCATTGATTAAAAATTGCCCACGATTTAAAAGTCCGGAAGCAGCAAAATCGAATTCCACTATCTACACAAACTCTTCTTGAAATTCTACATTGATAACTATTTGGCTAACTCAGCACTCTCCGCATATCCATCATGTTCCAATGAAAGGCCGTAGTCTCTCCACCATATTCATCTGACATAATCTCGATAAAAGCCAAAGAGTTTATCAATCTCCCCCTCTTAAAATGGCAAGCAGCAAATTTCCCTCACCGACTATCTGCAAAAACGGCGAATTCCACCACTCCGCCTTCAGATAGATGGTTGCCAGATTGATTTTCGAATGAGTTACGCAATCTCAGCATGCACACTATCTCACCAGAAGATCTCTCGCCGAGGATTCGTTCCCTCGGACTCGCTGCTCCAAACCATAACAGCAGCGATAGTGATAAAAAAATATATTCAGCGCTGGAAAGGGATCCGGAATAGATGGCAGCGATAAGGAAGGGCCATAAAGAGAATTAAGTTTTCGCTAGTGCCCCAGGTGCGAGAGTTACGCACATTGCGAACAGTTTCTGACACCTCATCGCTTTCGTTCGCACCAGCCATTAGGTATTCCTGCATTTCCATTTCCTTACTTACGGTGGCTATGCGAAACGGAATCAACCAATCTTCTTCTGGAAGAGCAGCTATCCATAATTTAGGACTCTTCGGACAGAATAGCCTTTAGGTGGTGGTATATAAAAAACAGGGCATGAATTTATGTAGGGGAAGGTCTATCGCCGTGGCTGGAGGAATGGCTTCAGGTTGATGGATGCGGTCAAACACCGAATATATAGATTTTTGTGTATTTGTTGTGGATGATGGTCTAAATTTAATGAAGGCTTTTTATGGAGTAAAAAAAAAAAAAACATCCATATTGCATGAAGAAATGAAATGTCAATAAAAAATAAAACTTACAGTACCTGATAACTTTGATAAAATCATTGGCATACAATTATAATTGGCTTGAAATTTATCAGATTTGATTTGAATTTATTTTATAAATTAATATTTGATACGTTTTGAAATTTATCAAATTTATCAGAATTGGTTTGAATTTATTCTATAAATCATTATTTGATTCGTTTTAAATTTATCAAATTTATCAGATTTGTATGAATTAATAATCGAGAAAAATCGATATATCATTTGTAACAAATAATAATTTATAAAATTAATTATTATTCGATACGTTTTGAAATATAGCGAATTTATCAGATTTGGTTTGAAGATTTCATTTGAATTTATTTTATAAATTATTATTTGATACATTTTGAAATTTAACGAATGTATCAGTTTTGATTTGAATTTATTTTGCAAATTAATAGTTGATACGTTTTGAAATTTAAAGAATGTATCAGATTTGGTTTGGAGTTTTGATTAGAATTTATTTTATAAATTATCATTTGATATGCTTTGAAATTTAGCGAATTTATCAGATTTGATTTAAATTTATTTTATAAATTATCATTTGATATGCTCAGAAATTTAGCGAATTTATCAGATTTGATTTAAATTTATTTTATAAATTAATATTTGATACGTTTTGAAATTTAACGAATTTATCAGATTTGGTTTGAATTTATTTTTTATAAATAATTATTTGATCTCTTTTGAAATTTAACGACTTTATCAGATTTCATTTGAATTTATTTTATAAATTATTATTTGATAGATTTTGAAATTTAACGAATTTATCAGTTTGGATTTGAATTTATTTTGCAAATTAATAGTTCATACGTTTTGAAATTTAAAAAGAATGTATCAGATTTGGTTTGGAGATTCGATTAGAATTTATTTTATAAATTATCATTTGATATGCTTTGAAATTTAACGAATTTATCAGATTTGATATAAATATATTTTATAAATTATTATTTGATACATTTTGAAATTTAACAATTTAGCAGTTTTGGTTTGAATTTATTTTATAAATTAATATTTGATACGTTTTGAAATTTAACGAAATGATCAGATTTGGTTTGAATATTCGATTTGAATTTATTTTATAAATTAATATTTGATACGTTTTGAAATTTAACGAAATGATCAGATTTGGTTTGAATATTCGATTTGAATTTATTTCATAAATTATTATTTGATACGTTTTGAAATTTAACGAATTTATCAGATTTGGTTTGAATTTATTTTATAAATAATTATTTGATCCCTTTTGAAATTTAACGACTTTATCAGATTTGATTTGAATTTATTTTATGAATTATTATTTGATACGTTTTGAAATTTAACTAATTTATCAGATTTTGTTTGAATATTCGATTTAAATTTATTTTATAAATTAATATTTGATGCATTTTAAAATTTAATGAATTTATCAGATTTCGTTTAAAGATTTGATTTGAATTTATTTCATAAATTATTAATTGATACGTTTTGAAATTTAACGAATTTATAAGATTTAATTTGAATAAATTTTATAAATTTTTATTTTTTCTTTTTTGAAATTTATCAGATTTTATTTGAATTTATTTTATAAATTTTTATTTGATACGCTTTGAAGTTTAACGAATTTATCAGATTTGGTTTGAATTTATTTAATAAATTTGTATTTGATACGTTTTTGAAATTTAACGAATTTATTAAATTTAGTTTGAAAATTCGATTTGAATTTATTTTATAAATTATTATTGGATACGTTTTTAAAATGTATCAAACTTATCGATTTGATTTGAAAATTTTTTTTTAAATTATTTTATAAATTATTATTTGATAAGTTTTGAAATTTTAACAAATTTTGCACAAATTTATATTAATATCTTACAAAAAAGGGGTATGACTGTTCAGTGTGAATATTTAATTCAATTATGTAATTATTTCTTTGTATATCATATTTTAAAAGATGAAAAAGAAAAAAAACTTTTATTTAAAAAAAAAAGTTGTTCAACCTAGAAGTTTGAAGATATTTTGTATATTCTATTATATTGATCAAATATGCATAAGAGGCAAAAAAAAAAAAAAAATAAAAGATATAACTTTTTTTTTACTTAAAGAATTCTGCATTATAACACGAAAACAGCTGCATAGAAAAAAATAACCATAGAAAAAGGTTATTAAGCAATGAAAGTTTCGATTCTAGGTTTATCTTATAAATTATGCATTTATAGTAAATGAGAATAAAGCGTAAAAATAGTTTACAAAGAAATTAATGTTTTTTTTCAACATTATGTACAGAGTAATTTTGAAGCTAATGACAACTTCAAAATGTAATAATAAAAAGAAATCAAAATAGACTGTATTAACAAAAATAATGAATTACAAGTAATGATGTAATGATTTTAAGCTAAAATGATTAAATGCATATTATTAAATGAAATAATTAAATTTGTACGTCTATATAATGTGGATTATCTATTCTAATTTAAAATCTGAATTTTTGATAATACAACTTTCATGTTTAAATATATTTACTTAAACATATTTCAACATACCTCTTCAACAAACTAGATTTTCACTCAAATTGAAAGTACTTAAGAATGTACTCGCCCTTTTTTTTCATGGCATTGATGAATTAAATTAGCTAAATTAATACTTTTAAGAAATCCTTATTGCTCTAATATTTTATGCTTTTTGCTAACTGAATGAATTGCATTTATTTCACTTAAGTAACTTAAATTAGAGTAATTACATCACTGAAACTGTCAATTTAAATTGTATACTATTAACAAAAATGGCTTGCAATTAGATTTATAGTTCTTTAAACACGTCAATTCGAATAATATCTAAGATTCCTATTTGTCCTAATACATTTGCATTCCTTCTTTACATAATACTTTGCTGAAGTTTTCTAAAGATATAAAACTATGCAATGGAGGATATTAGAACTAAACTCAAGCGACTGTTTTTAATTACAATTCCGTGATGTCCTCAAAAGCAATTCAAAGAATTTTATCCCAACTGAGAAAGGGGAAGCTTTTCTATTTAGCGCACTAATTTCTCGAGTTTCATTCGATTGGGAAGCGATATTTCAAATCTAAAACGACTGTTCACCAACTAATTACTCTTTTAAGTTAATTACAAATGCCATTAAAACTTAAAGGAAGTAGACAGATGGATATTGAAATACGCGGGTAATTCGGTTAATATAGTTTATTTATGTTTATTCGAGCAACAATTAAGGCTATGGTCCATCAATTATCCCGATTTCCATTATAAGATAAAGACCATTATTGAGATAATTGAATAATTTGGAATCTCATAAAGCCATTTTAATTGGTATATTAATGAAATATTGAATTTTAAATGATGTGGCTTAAAAAAGTAATAATATTTTGTTTTGGTCAATGAATATTGAATTGTGATCTTAAAATAATTACATAACAGATGTGGATTAAGTTAATTTTTGATGAATATAATTTACGTTATTTATCGTTGTTGTTGTCGTATCCCCTGAAGAATACAAGAAAATCAAATATCGTGGTGCCCCCGAATGATATCAGATATGTTGATTGCCAGCTCGGTGTATAAAAATCCTGTTCCGAGGGATGATCCAACAATGTATGGCGGCTGCAAAGCTGGACAATCAAAGATCATTAATTTAATTATAAATGTCATTAAAACTTAAAGGAAGTAGACAGATGGATATTGAAATACGCGGGTAATTCGGTTAATATAGTTTATTTATGTTTATTCGAGCAACAATTAAGGTTATGGTCCATCAATTACCCGATTTCCATTATAAGATAAAGATCATTATTGAGATAATTGAATAATTTGCAATCTCATCAAGCCATTTTAATTGGTATATTAATGAAATATTGAATTTTAAATGATGTGGCTTAAAAAAGCAATAGTATTTGCTTTGGTCAGTGAATATTAAGATATGATGTTAAATAACTGAATAACAGACGTGTATTAAGTAAAATTTCAATGAATAAAATTTGCTTTATATGTTCTTGTTGTTGTCGTATCCCCCTGATAAGTACAAGGTAATCAAATATTGTGGTACTCCCGTATACTATTGGCTATGTCGATTGCCATCTCGAGTATAAATCCTCTTCTGAGGTATGATCCAGACAATCCATGGCGGCTGCAACAGCTGGTCAATCAAAGACTTGATGAGGAGTAAGCTCGACATCAGGGCAGATGCCAAACTTTTTGTATTTTTTAAACCATCAGCAGAAATTTTCATATTTTTGTGGTGCTTCATCCTTAATCTTATGAGAGTAGTAGCTGTTTTTCTGAAGACATTTAGTTCTCTAATTTGGTATTTAGTTTTAATATTAGAAGAAATTATAAGTTTAGGTTTTGTTAAGGTATTTACATCAGCAATTGAAGTAGGAATGGCAGTCTGATCCACACCTCTGGCATTCTTCGTCAAAGAATCTGCAATATCATTAAATTACAAATTCCACATGAGGAATCCATTGCAGGATACGCATTCTGTGCAAGCAGTAAATTTGCTCTAAGATCATACTTGAAAAATCGTTATTAAGAGCCTATAAAGCAGATCTTGAGTTAGTCAAGATAGTAATTGCCTTTATTTATTGTAAGGGAGGTAGACTCAGATATGCTTCAAGTGCCTTTTGAACCGCCAGCTATTCTCCTGTGAAGTGTGATGCAATTTTACCAGCACCGACAGTAGTTTCAATTCTGAGCGGCAAAACAGCTCCGTCAAAAACATTGAGTCGGATGATCCATCTATATAATATTATTATAACATAAATACATTAAGCAACATAAAGCCATACAAAATTAATGCAACATAAAACCATTGAAAGAGCTAAATTTAATTTAAAAGTTTTAACTAAGTAAAGCACTTTTTGTAGTAACTGAAAACAAATTAAAAGAATTTAGAAAAATATCAATGCAATAATGATAAATTTTTTATACATAATTTCAATTAATAATGTCCTTTTATCAATTTATTTTATATGTTATAAATATATTTTTAAAATTGTTCATTTAGTTATTTTTTTTTGCTTTGGTTATTATCAATAAAATTAAAATTGTTTTCATCGTAAGTTCTGGGAGTATTTGCTAAAAGATTTAAACTGAACATTTACTGAATACTGAATATTTAAACCATTTTAATTCTTACTAAATTACAGTAATGTTTTGTTTTACATCTTTAAAATATATTTAAAAATTTCTTTAGTTTGTAAGAGGAAGCATAATACAATAACTGAAATATAGGATTTATATATTTATTAAATGAAAAATAATTTCAATTATTTCTTTTAAAACAAAAAAAAAAAAAAAAATAAGTGGTTGAAATTTTATTTTATTCCTACTTTTTTTATTTTATTTATTTATTTTTATTTTTATTCATTAAATACATTGGGAAAAGTTACATAAGAAATCATCATCCTTCAATTTTAGATAATTTGATATAAATTATCTATTATAATTTGAAATATCAAATTATATTTGAGGAATTATTATTCTAATATGCGATCATGTTATTTATTTTATACATGTCTATATTCGAAACTTCTTCAAGATTTTTACGGAAATATTATTCATCCAATATAATATAATCTTTACGATCTAAAAATAGGAATAAATCTTCCTTAACTGTAAAGTTAACTAATTGCCTTCAAAAGTAGTAGAAATTATAGAGGGCTTTCTAATCTGAAAATAATTCTTTATCATTTATCTCGTAAAATCTTTTCTTGAGGAATTAATAAATGTATTCCTTCCATAAAGGTACAAAAATGAAACTTTGTTTTTATGATAATATGTTAAAATATAGTTATTTCTTTGACTAGTACTGAAATTTATTTATCCGTCTTGAAATATTTTTTTAATTTAAAGGCTTATTGTTCAACTAAGAATTATTTAATTTTTATATTATTTCTATAACATTATTTAAGATAATTTAATTATAAATAAATATATGCAAAACTTTTAGTTTACATAAAATTTTCACTAGTTTTTTTTTTTAACTGTTTTTATTGTATTTTTGTTATTGTTATTGAAAGGATCCGGTTTAACTATTTTTAAATATAACTGTATTAACTGTGTTCTTAATATCGAATATGATATTTTAGTGATGTTTCTTAGATTGGAATAAATTAAAAATTTAAATAAGAAAAATTCATAATTATTTAATTTAATTTTATTTTATAAAAAAAAAAAATATTGTATATTTTTAACTTTTATTAACTAACATACACATATTTTTAAAAGTTAAATTGATTTAATAATATGTCATTATTCGCTTACTCATTTTTATCCATTTCATTCAGAAATTATATATTACAATAATTCCATTCATTTTTTTCTATCTCAAGCCCATAATTTTTATTATTTCTGTTATTAATTTTATAATATTAATAAAATTAATAATAAAAATGATAATAAAAATGATAATTATATGTATTGGGCTTTTAAATAAGAATTGAAGTGTTCCCATGAGCCTGAAAAATGACCCTCTTCTTGAAGTCGTTATAGGTCTAATATAGGCCGAGACGTTACAATAGGCGGAAAACTCCGTCCTTTTCAGTCCCTTCAGAGAAAAAACAACAACATTTCTGGTCGACTCGTCACAGAACTCTCTCCTTTCTTCTTCACCAATAACCTCCTCTTAAGACAATCTGTCAAAGTGGGGCGGGAGTCAGCTATCCACACTTCTCAATGGAGTAGACATTTTTCAGCTCATGGTCTATCACCAATCATGATGAAACAACTCACTGTATAGTTCTTATTCAATCTGTAGTTGTTTCAGCCTGTGTAGGTCGCACAGACATTCACTACTTTCCTTAGTCTCATTATACATGATATCGAATATCTGCTATCAGATTTGAGACATAGGTAGTTCTCATTAGTGCAAAACATTAATTGCCTATTATATAACTACTTACATTATTGCTTGTCTGCTTCAAAGTTCAGTGATTCCAAATAACATACACGCCTCTCTCCCTGGGAACGAAAGACCAAACTCTAAAAAAATGCTACAATATATATATATATTTCATCTAGCAAATACATCAAATTTCATTTCTCATATGATTATATGACTAAACAAAAAACACAATGCATCCAGACCATAAGTCTCTATCAAAGAAACTACAATATAGTCATAGTCGATTCAATTTTATTTCACATTGCTCTACCATAAGATAGATTTACATTAAACGTGACAGCGGAAGGTAAAAAAGGGAAACTAAATCCTTTATTTTTGTCTTTTGACGTATCCAGCATTAAAAAAATGGAAAGACAACGTTCCTTTTTCTTTAGAATACCACAGAAAAGACTTACTATTATAAAAATGAAAGTCCCGGCATGACTGTTTTTTAAAGCAACTGAATACCGCCCAGCTACTATTGGTCAATTGAAAGCGAAGTATGTGCTTTTTTTTTTTCGTCGACAGCGTCTCAAATAGACATGTAAATGAGATGGACCTTAAAGTTGGAAGATGTTTTGTCCGACAAACACTTTTGATTCCGGCCTATTCAGTCACTTCACAGAAAAATAAAAAATCAACATTTCTGATTGACACATAGCAGAACTCTCTTTCTTCTTCACTAATAACCTTCTTTTAAGACAATCTGTCAAGAAAGTAGTAGTCAGCTACTCACTTCGGTTGGAGTAGACATTTCTCAGCTCGAGGTCTATCACCAATCACGATGGAAAACTCATTGTATAGTTCATATTCAATCCGTAGTTGTTTCGACCAGTGAAGGTTACACATACATCAGCTAATTTCCTGAGTCTCATTATACATGATACCGAATATCTGCTATCAGATTTGAGTGGCAGGTTGCTATCATTAGTAGAAAACACTAATTGATTGTAATATAACTATCCACATTACAGCTTGTCTGCTGTCAAAGTTGAGTGACGGGTTGTTATTATATGTTTGTCAGATAACATACACTCCTATGTCCTCTACCAAACTCTTCCAGTGTAAAAATGCTACAATATATATATATATATATATATATACGCAAATAATACATTGTGTTGATACTAAATCAAGTCACAAATACATCGAAACTTCATTTCTCATATGATTATATCACTAAACAAAGCCACAATGTATCCAAGCCATAAGTCTCTATCGAAGAAGCTACAACATAGTCAAAAAGATTCAATTTTATTTCATTGCTCTGCCATAAGATAGATTTACATTAAACGTGACAGCGGAAGTTAAAAAAAAGGAAACTAAATCCTTTATTTTTTGTCTTTTGACGTATCCAGCATTAAAAAAAAAGAAAGACAGCGTTCCTTTTCTTTAGAATACCGCAGAAAAGACGTACTATGATAAAAAGGAAAGTCCCGGCATCACTTTTTTTTAAAAGGGCCCAGCTACTGAATACCGCCCTGCTACTATTGGTCAATTGAAAGCGAAGTATGTCTTTTTTTTTTTCGCGGACAGCATCTCAAATGCGACGGAAAATAAACATAGACATGTAAATGAGATGGACCTTAAAGTTGGAAGATGTTTTGTCCGACAAAGAGCCTTTTTTACGAAATGGAAGCCGATTTAGACGGTGCATTTTATTGAAGATGAGAAGTGTCTCCTTTCTGCAGTGGAATAAAAGATTTAAAAGCGCTTTTGAGTTGTTTACGGGGACAGCTTCTTGCCTACTTATGCAAATTTTTTCTCCCTACCCCCGCATGGTTTTCAACTTAAATCGTCTGTTATCAGTATATATTTCTCATTGAATCAATCGAATGTTGAGATGCTTGGAATTCTGAGATAATATTTTTTCGTGGAATGGCAATTTTTCTTCTTTGAAAATCGTTGAGGTTGGAAATTTCAGATTGTTGATGGATTAGAGTGGTAAGATGATTTTGTAATAATGGCATATATGGCAATAAATTGTTTTCAAACGTTAATATAT
>BPLR01016606.1:0-59263 GCA_021605095.1 Caerostris extrusa | reverse complement strand
GTTACGTATTGCTAGTTAGTTTAGTTCAATCGTTTGCACAGTTCTTGGTAATACATTTTTCCATTTATTTAGGGCAGTGGATTTCATTATGTCAGAATCGCAATGATTTTTTTATTGTTTATTGCAATCTCATTTCCTTTAAATTTAATATCTAACATTAAAAATATTTTATGTATCAATATTACCTATGTATTTTTTTCATTAATTTGTTAAGTTAAATTTTTCTTAGTTAGTTTAGTCTAATCAAGTGTTTGCACAGTTCTGGGACGACTTTGCCATTTTTCATTAGTATCAGAATTGCCACTGATTTTTTTATGGCTTACCCAAAATCGATTTTTTTATTGTTTATTGCACAGCCATTTCCTTTTAAATTTACTTATATTAAAAATAATTTATGTGTATCAATTAACCGATGTATTTTTTCATTAATTTGTTTAGTTAAATTATTTTAGTTAGCTTTAGCTTTTAATCGTTTGCACAGTTCTTAGTGATATTTTTCCATTTATTTCGACAGTGGATTTATAAGTGTCAGAATCGCCAGTGATTTTTTTGTTTATAGCCAACCCCAAATCGATTTTTTTATTATTATTTTTCAGTGCAATGCCATTTCCTTTAAATTTAATTTTGATATTAAAAATAATTCATGTATTTATTAACCAATGTATTTTTTCATTAATTTGTTTAGTTAAATTATTTTTAGTTAGTTTAGTTCAATCGTTTGCACAGTTCTTGGTAATACATTTTTTCAATTTATTTAGGGCAGTGGATTTCATTAGTGTCAGGATCAAGCCAATGATTTTTTAAAGCTTACCCAAAATCGATTTTTTTTTTTTGTTCATTGCAATCTCATTTCCTTTTAAATAAAATATGTAATATAAAAATATTTTATGTATCAATAAACCGGATGTATTTTCTCATTAATTTGTTTAGTTAAATTTTCTTAGTTAGTTTAGTTCAATCGTTTGCACAGTTCTTGCTGACTTTTTGCCGTTTATTTTGGCCAGTGAATTCAGTGTCAAGGATCTTGTATCGTGATTTTTTTTTTTTTTTTTTTTGATATAACTTGTCTCCAAATAAATTTTTTTAATTGTTTATTGCAATGTCATTTCCTTTTTAAATTTGATTTTCATATTAAAAATTATTGTATTTTTTTCATTAATTTGTTTAGTAAAAATTTTTAAAATATTTTTTCTAGTAATTATTTTACATATTCTAAAAGTATTGTTTTTAACAATGTTTCTAAAACTACTAATAATGAACCAAATATTTATTTATGCCTTACTAATAGAACTAACGAAATTAATTAAAAATATGATTAAAAAGATTTATTAAATACGATTATAAGGTTAACGATTAGTGGTTAAAATACGATTATAAGATTAACGATAAATAACAATGATTAATGGTTACTACCAAAGAACAATTGAAGTAATACTCCATAATGAAACGTTACAATTAATTTTCAATTATTTATTTATGAAACAACAGAAAAGTTTTAATTTACGAATTCCTTCTATAAATTGTGAAAATTGAAAAAAAAATCTCGAAAACTCATCGGCGAGAAAACCTCTATTGTCTAAAGTTCGTCAACGAATCGGAAACAATCACAGAACTTCTGGTAGAAAATGCAAGAACAGGAAGCTGAGTTACCTGTGCCCAGTTAGTGTTATTGTTTATGAGCTGATATGTTTCATTTTAGTTTATCAATTACATATATTATCTCATATAAACCTAAATTTTAAATCTGCATGTGTACTTTAAAAGACAACAACAACAACGAAAAAAAGACGATGAAAAACATCTGAATTATGTATGACAAAATTTTAATTATTATTACCAAAGAATTGAAATAATTCTCCATAATGAAACGTTACAATTAATTTACAATTATTTATTTCTGGAACAACAGAAAAGTTTCAATTTACGAATTCCTTTTTTAAATTCTGGAAAATTGAAAAACTCGAAAACTCATCGGCGAGCAAAAAAACTCTCTGTTGTCTAAAGCCCTTCGACGAATGGGAAACAATCGCAGAACATGGTAGAAATGCAAGAACAGGAAGCCGCGTTTCTAGCACCCTCTAGTGGTCAAGCGAGGCGGGCATGTGTTGAATCATGGAAATCGCCATTCCCTCTACTCTTATAATGAAGATGGATATTTCATTAGCAAAAAAGAAAGAACATCAAAGAAAACGAACCTCTGTTACTCATTTGCTTAGCACTACCCAGGTGGCACGTGTAGCTTGAAGATATAAGCTACGGACGTGGGAGTAATAATACCACTCCGCAACGTTCTACGATCATGTTAGACAGGAGACCTACGGCTTAAAGTGCATTTTCGAAACCACCACAAACATAAATGACGGCGCCGGGACTCGAATCTAAAACACTCTGTGTGCGAGCGCGCCAGAGAGCTAGCCACTCGGCCATCAAGCACGTTACAATTGTAATATCTGGTTTATCAAAACCATACTTAGAATGCAAGTGGCATGTAAACATGAAATCTGTGCGTACACCACACCATCACCACATCAGTGTGCCTAGAGCTGAGTTGCCGCCATAATAGTTTGCTCATGTGGGTGAGCAGCAGCGTGGCGTGACGCCTCTACGGTCATAAGAGACCGGGACCTACGGGTTTTAAAAGTTGAGTTCCGATACCGCTCACAAACATCCATGCACCATGCTGGATTCGAAACCCGAAACCTATGACATCGAGCCCCATAGTGCTAGACACTCGGTTATTCAGGTCCCATATATATCTGCATATATCTTAATTCAAAAGGAGTATAGAGCATTTAAAAATAGACAAGAAAATTTTCCGCTGCAACTAAATCCTTTTCCTTTACTAAAACACAAAGCTTGACATTAAGACTAAAAAACTTGCTTAATAGCGTAAAAGATAAGAGAAGCTTTCATCGAGTGTAAAACACAAAGGTTGTTACCAAGGTAATTGGTAAAAGAATAAAAAAGGAAAAAATAACGTCTCTTAGGAAGTGGGTTTCCTTAGATTCCCTCGTGACAAATTCTGTCCGACCTTCCCTTATCTTTTCTTTTTCCTTTTTATTTTCGTTTGTTTGTATTCGATGAAACTCCAAATACAACTAAAACTGCTCCTGTCTGTCTAATGCGTGTCTTATTCTATTAAATTAATTACGTTTACATTCATGATTAGGAAAATGATGAAATATTTTCCTTCCAAAATATAATAGGAGTTTATTTGAGCATGTAAGAAGATGATTTATATTGCTTTTGCTTTTCTCGGAATATGGAATAATTGCTTTGTTAATGTTTTCTTCTGTTTAGATTTTTTGTTCTATTACTATTAAAATATATATGAGGCATAGTAAAAATCAAATAAAAATCTTAAATCAATTAAATAAAAGATTAATTAAAAATTTTAAATCCGATTCTAGAATCGATTACCGATTTTTTCTTACCATTTTTCCCGTTGACTTAAAACTTTTCACGCTTGAATCACCTTACAAAATTTTTGAGGTATTCACCATTGTTTATTATGTTGTTATTTTATTAATTATTGTTTATTATGTGTACATCATTATTGTTTTATAATAATTTTTTCTCGTGTACATTTTAATGATACACGTAGAAATCTAAAATTCGGATAATTAATCCCATGTTCAAAATAATCGGCCTGAATGGTCGAGCTGGCTAGCGCTCTGGCGCTCGGTACCATACAGGTTTTCGGGTTCAAACCCGGCGGTGCCATGGATGATTGTAGTGATTTGGAATCCACTTTAAACCGTAGGTCCCGGTTCTAATAGGGATCGTAGAGCGTTGCGGGGGCATTGTTACTCCGCGTCCGTGGCTTATCTTCAAGTTACACGAGCCCCCTGGTAATGCAAATTTAGTAACGTCTGTACAACGCTTGCCTTAAGGCGTCCACACTGTTGTCTAAGTGTTTGCCAGCTGCATTAGAAAAAAGAAAAAAATGTTCAAAATAATCTGAAACACCATTAGCTTCAATATTTATATAACATTTCTATTGTTGATTGTACAAATCAATTGGACACCTTTTCATTTTGACCTATCATTATATAACCTCATTCAATGGGAAGTCACAAGTGTGGGCTATTTCATTATAAGATACCGAGGATTTTCATTTATTTTAACGTTTTTATAGGAGCAGAGCTCTCGGGTTTTGTAGTATTTTTTGTATTTACCAGTATAAGGATCATCTTTTTTAGATGCTCCACCATTCTGTGATAGTTCAATTCTTATCCGTAATGGTGCGGCGACAAGCACATCTTATTATATTTCCATTTTGGGGCCTGAATGGCCGAGTGGCTAGCGCTCTGGCGCTCGGTACCACAGGTTTCGTGTTCGAATCCCGGCGGTGCCATGGATGTTTGGAGGGTTCGGAATCCCCTTTAAACCGTAGTTCCCGGTCTAATAGGGATCGTAGAGCGTTGCGGGGGCATTGTTACTTCGCTTCCAGGGCTTCTCTTTCAAGTCACACGCCCCCTAGGTAATGCAAAGTGAGTAACGTCTGTGCAGCTCTTGCTTTAAGGCATCAAGACCAAGTGTCTAAGTATTTGCCAACTGCATTAGAAAGAAAAATGTCTATTTTTTAAATTTTTTATTCTGTTTGTCATAAATGTTATAACAAATACTGTCTTGATGAAACATAACTTCTAAAATATAACATATATAATATTTAATGCAATCTTTGTACATGTACAGTAATGAGGCTTGTTTCTCTACATTTTTCTTCCATTTATTTACTTTACAATATACTATTTAAATTACTATAAAATACCACCGAAAGAGACATAAATTTTCGGTGTTAACACATTAAGTTTTTTATTTGTGCAATTCATATATTGTTCTACTTCAATGTCGCAACAGCCCCATGGTGAGTCAAGGCCATCTACCTACTGGCAGATTCCGAAACATGATGTTTTCTGTTTATGGGGTAAGGCTGTTAGCCCTCGCCCAATGTTTTACACTCATATTAGACCGGAACATACAGTTTACAGTGGATTCTGAACCATTACAAGCATCCAAGGTACCGCCGGGACTCGAACCCCAAACTTGGGGCACAGAGTACTACTCTCTTGGGTATCAGACCCCAATCCACATATTACAGAAAAGAAAAAAAAAATCAATGAATTTTTTTAGCATTTTTTAAGTAAAGCAATTTTTTAATTATAGATGGCTTTATTTAAGAGTATTTTTTTAAAAAAAACGTGTACCCATGAATTAATTAGTTTACTATTAAAAATCAGCAGAAAATGACGCCCTTACAAAATAATGATTTTGTCAACTAGAGGTGTAAAACATTTTTATTAAAAGCAATGAATTTTATACGAAGTTGCACTGTTATAAATTAACGTCTATGAATATATTTACATAACATTTTGATATTTACATTAATACGACTTTTATTAAATAATTTGATATTACCCATTTAGCATGAGGATATTTCACTTTAAATAGTTCTTCGCTATATTTAACGAATGGAATTTCTCTCAAATCCTTGTTTCAATTTTATTCAAAACATAATGCAAGCACTAGCTATAAACTTATTTAATTTTGTATTATCAATAAATATAATGTAAAAAAATATATATTTTTTTGTTTCTGATCGATGATATTCAAGTTTTCGTTTTTTTTTAACTTGAATGAAGAATTTCTTTCCAGCCATCCTATCTATTTTATCAGATTAATCGAATTGATCTTTCAACTACCTACACATATTCCATATCATTCTTGCCATTTTATGTTAATCTTATAGCATATAGGTGAATGGTAATTAGTTTAAATGATAATTTTAACAATAATTCGACGATTTTTTTGAGATAATTTGTTTTATTCTATGAATAAAATTTATTTTCATCCCTGATCTTGATTTACAGTTTATCCTACAATACTTTCTAAAGCCATTTTTAATGGAAAAAAACAATTAAATTTCATAGATTATTTACACAATATTTTAATAGCATAATCTTTTCTTTAATTACAAATTAATAAGTAATTTGTACATTTCGAAGGATGTACGATCGCTTGGTATAGACATAGTGATTATTCTAATTACATAAATAAATAATAGATAAAGACACATGAATATTCTAAGACAAAGAATTTTTTTAATATGAAGCAGACGATTTAAACTTCGAATGGAAAACTAATTCTAAATAATTATCATAAATTAATGCGTAGCAGACGGTTTTTATTTGCCTAAATCGTTTGCTAAAATATTTGTTAAATTTATGAACGCTTAAAAATATTCCTTTTTTAAATTATTTTCTTTTAATATTAAGCAGGCGATTTAAACTTCTTATTGAAAACTATTTTTTTAAATTATGCAATTATATATTATATTAATCATTAATCTTAAAGATTAGCAATTAATTAATTCTTTTTAGAAATAATTAAAAATTAATTCTTAAAAATAATTAATTAAATGTATTAATGTATTAAATGCATTAAAAATTATTAATTAAATGCATTAAAAATTATTAATTAAATGCATTTTTTTTTAATGTAAATCAGACAGTTTTAAACTTCTTATGGGATACTATTTCTCAATTATTATCATAAATTAATGTTAAGCAAACGATTTTTATATGTATCAATCAGTGCTAAAATATTTGCTAAATTTATGGACGTTTAAAAATATTTTTTAAAGTATTTTTTTTTTTTTTTTAATATAAAGCAGACGATTTAAACTTCTTATTGAAAACTAATTCTGAATTAAGCAATTATTAAGATTAATATATAATTGCATAATTCAGAATTTAATTAAGAATTAAATTCTGAAATTAATTCTTAAATTCTAAATTCTTAATTCAGAATTAAGATTAGCGATTAATTTCTTAAAATTTTTAATCATTCATCTTAAAGATGAATTAAATAATTAATTTTTTTAGTGTATTTTCTTTTAATATGAAGCAGACGATTTAAACTTTTTATGGGAAAATATTTTTAAATCATTATCATGAACTAATGCGAAGCAGACGATTTTATGTCTAAGTAGCATGCCAAAATAATTGTTAAATTTATAAACTTTTAAAGATATTCTTTTTTAAAAATATTTTTTTATATAAAAGCAGACGAATTAAAGTTCTTATGGGAGAACTAATTCTAAATTATTTCAAAAAATGAATGAGAAGAGACGATTTTAATTTATCTTTCGTATCCTAAAATATTTGTTAAATTTATGAACGCTCAAAAATATTGTTATTTTATATTTTTAATATTTTATTTTTAAAGTATGATGTATTTTAATTTTAATAAATCTTGCAATATTATTTGGAATAAATCGAAGTTCTTCTTCATATTACAATATTTAATGATTTTATTGATTTACAATGATTTAATTATTTCTACTTCTCTTGTATTTAAAACAAGAATAATAGGCAATGAGAAAAACTTGTAAGACATGGTACATAAAATCTTAAAAGTTCACCTACAGATAACTTAAACATGATTACACAATATTTCATTCTCCAAAGGTGCTTGACGTAAGAAATGATATTTTTTTTTCCACTTTCGCAGGTGACAGTTCCAAATTAAATTTCTCTCTCGGTTCGCCTGAGTCGAAAGAGCCGCTTGCTCATGAGCCCCTGCTACTTGTGGAACAGATTATCTTAAACTTGTTCCACCTACATACCTCGCATCCCCACTGGCACATAAACCGAATAAGTTTGCATAACCTCGCGGTTTTGGGGAGATAGAAAGATGATGGCAACACCGGTGACGGTTGAGCGTCTTAAATTCTGTGGCTTGCGTTACAGCCATATTTTAAGAAAATGGTGTTGATCGTAACACGGTTTTAGTTTGTAGAAGTGAATTATTTAGGATTGGTATAAAACTGTAATAAGTATCAGAGATCTTTGTTTATTACAGTTTTTATTTTGTCTCAACTTTTATTTTTATTCTCATATGCCTTAAAGAATGGAAACTAATGTATTTGTTTTACAGATAAAAATCATGACTAAGTTAAAGGAACTAACCACATATAAATATACGAGCAAAATTATATAAATGTTTTATTTAAGGTTATATGTAGATTTTATTTCATTTAAATTATTCCGGAAATTATTTATATTGTTCGTTCCCCATACTGAAATGCATTTGTCTGATTGATATTTTACAGCAAATATCAATTAGATCCCTCCTTAAAGACATTTATTTGACATTAATAATGCTGTTAATGTTGACTGTACTTTATGACTGAATTTTTATTATTTTTCATAATAAGGTCCCGTTTAATAGAAATTTGCTTGATGATTTATAGAAATAATAAATGTGGTCGATTGAAAACACACAATATAATTTTTAAAAATTATTTGTCCAATTCGGGGCTCAGTGCAATGTGTGCCTCTGATAAGCATTAGGGCTGAGATTAAATCCTCTGAATAGGCGCTGTTTCAAAAACGAGAAGCCTCGATGGCGTTTGTGGTGTTCAGCAACTTGACTCGTAAGTCGGACTACCTGGTCGGAGGTTTCCGTGTCTTCCCCATGGGATACGCAAATGAGGGGTAGTTCCCTCTAAAAAATCCTCCCGAAAAGGCGCTGCCCTCCTTCTTCAGTATCACAGAGCCAAGTCAGACTTCTACCTACAAGTGCTTCATCACAATGGAAGCTCACCCCCTTTTCTCCTTCCATGAGACCACACGAGCTCTGGACGTGATTTAGATGTTTTAATGATCCACCATGTACGATAAGAAAAAAAATATTTAATGATAATTACAAGTTGTATTTAACTGTATATAATTACAGATTAAGGATTCTTTACGTATTCAAAATAAAATTATTTGATACCCTTTCTTTATAAGGAGTAAATAATCCTATGAATTTTTATTATTTTTGATTTTTTTTTGTACAACAATAAACAAATATTTGATATTGCTCATATTGTTGTAATTTTTGGAATCTCCCATCCTGTGTAAACATGTTTCATAATTCTAAGCAAAGTTGCCATAATTTCCCAAAGATGTCCTCATTAATTCATCCTTCCTAAATCCACACACCGAAATGTCCTGCAAAGAGTCAAGATCCAAAACACTCATCTGACCTCTCATTTCGAATATCCTGCCAAATCGCCGAATCGCGCGCTTCATTATAATTAGCATCGACTTGTCACGGGTCTCACTAACAATCTGGAACTAATGTTGGCGACATTCAATTTTTGTGAGTGGAGGACATTTTAAGGAAAAATGGGGAGATGAGGAGATTTTCGACTAACAAGGTTGGATGCACGGGTTGTTCGTTTAATTGCTTATGGTCTCTCGATTTTTGGAATGGACTCTTTGAATTACTCAAGGAATGTAATGAAAAATTATTTTAAAATGCTTGTTAATTAACTGCTATATCAATTAACAAGATATGGATATTCTAGTACCGTTGAATCATTTTTTATATGGAATTTAATTATGTATTTTGTCTGAATTCATTTATTGTATGGCAAAGAAAATTGATGTATCGTTTTCAATTGAATCGAATTTTTTAAATTTGTTTATATAAATTGCTTTAATAAGTTATTGAACATTGTTTTTATTTATTTCTTTGAATATTTTTATGTCAAAAATGTTTACAACATAATATAGTCAACTAATAAAAGGAGTAAACTAATTCAACTAATATAGTCAACTAATAAAAGGAGTAAACTAATTCAACTAATATAGTCAACTAATAAAAGGAGTAAACTAATTCAACTAATATAATCAACTAATAAAAGGAGTAAACTAGGTAATTCAACTAACATAGTCAACTAATAAAAGGAGTAAACTAATTCAACTAATATAGTCAACTAATAAAAGGAGTAAACTAATTCAACTAATATAGTCAACTAATAAAAGGAGTAAACTAATTCAACTAATATAGTCAACTAATAAAAGGAGTTAACTAATAAAAGGAGCAATTTCTGACAAAAAATCTTAAAATAATTTAATACAGAATGTATATAACTTAAAGTGAAATATGTTTTGTAGCGGGGAAACAGATTGTAACTGGTTGTGGTTGGGTTGAGATACTTGAGGCACAGATTGGAGAACACATGTAATTATAGATTCGTAGAGGGATTCTGCTTCTAAGCCGAAAACCTGATACTCAGATACGCGGAGGGTGCGCGGAATATGCTTCCTCTCGGGTGAAAGTCTGTAGGCCAATTAATACGTAGGGTTGTACTGTACATTATACCTCTCGAATCGGTAGTCCAACTGACCATATCTCCTGAACGCCACAGAGAGTGGACCTTGTCAGTGTGTAGGGAGGAAGTTTAATTTTAATTTAATGTTTAATTTTATCTCATCTTTACCAGATGAAAGTAAATTTCATGGACTTTACTGCAAATAAAACTAAAACCTTTATGTAAAAACTTTTCGCTCTAATAAAATCTACAGAACTGCCTGTGAGAAATCTAATTAACACCTTTAAATTATACAGATGTGGTGAGCGAAATTAATTCCATTGACGTCTTCGATCACACACTAAAAGTCATATTAATCCTATCAGCATTATTTAAATTCTAAAATTCCATTTTTTTGTTTTTAAGTTTTAACATGTTATTGTTCAAGAATGAAAAAATTACTAAATTATGTGAATACTTTATGATGAAAAATTAAAAAATTAAAAATAAATTAATAATAAATAATAAATAGTTGTAATTAAATGATAATAATAAACAACAATAATTAAATTCATCACAAGTATCTAAATTCTGCATTTCAATGTCTTCTTATTTTTTATCTACCAATAAACTTTGTAAATTTGTTAAATTGTTACTGCTTTTCTTGAAACTAAAGTGTGAGTTGACATTGACATTGACTTGACGTTAAAAAGTGTTTTAAATGCAAGAAGCTTTGGAACAAAGACAAAGTAACCCCCATGTGATTTACTTGTTTGTATTGTGTCTCTTCCATTCTTTTTTTTTTTTTTGTTACTAGAAGATTAGATTTATTTGTTTTTAATTTGATTATTTTTATATTGTGCTAGTTATTTTTATATTGCATGAAAAAAAACAACAACAAAGAACATTAATTTCTTCAGAGTCTTATGTACTTAGTAACTTTATCTAAAAATAACGAATACCAGTAACCGATTCATACAAAATCGTTTATTTATTTCGCTGTCACTGTAATTGAAATGGTTCCTACGTATAATATATATATATATATATATATATATACAAGGTGATTGTAACTGTAGTCCTTACTTTTAATGCTATAAAAAAGAACGTCTTGTCAGAATAAGTTCAAATTTGAGCTGAAGATACTTGAAAAAGAGGGAAACGGTATGGCATCGGAAATATTTCCAAAGTGTATTAATGGATGGCGCTATACATGGCATAACGAAAGTGAATTCGGCTACCAGTAACATTTTGAATCGAAATTACGACGAGTTTGGGAATGATTTGAACATTAAACCAACTGTACTGTTCAATGTGCTTGATTGTTTCTATTTTTTACGGAAAAATGACTTCCAAGTCATTCAACAGGTGTGGCACTGTTAGTGGAAAGTCTATCTACCACAGCAAGGACGCACCACATTGGATGGGATAAATCAATTTTTAATTGTCCTTGGGCAAATAAACTCATACAAAGCAACAATGAAAACACCAGTTAATTATCACGAGACTTGCGCAAGACATGTTCAATATGTTGTCCACCATTTTCCGCCACAAGTAGAAAGTGAAAACGTGTTTTACAACAGATCGAAGTGTCTTAAAGGTTACGTTGTTAATATGTTGCTTGTCCGTGCCTTCAATTGAACTAAATTTGCAATCTTCCACTGAACACATCATTTTTTTAGATAACCTCACAGCCAGAATTCACAAGAATTAAGTTCCGGTGATCTTGCAGACCAGGTTGTTGGCAAAGAACCGCGGTTAATTTTATCACTTCCTAAATACCTCTTCAGCAGTTGCATCACTAGCTTTACAGTGTATTTATCTTGCATGAAAATGATTCTCTCCCGACAAACATGCTGTTGCAGTGGTGGAATGACCTGGTTGTGTAAAAGGAATCATAGCATTTATCATTGAAGGTACAGATAGTCCGTAGAACCCACCTGCTTGAAAAACAATGGTTCTACAATAAACGATGGACAATCTGCATTCACGTTGCCCATTTTCAGTTGCCCATATCCTCCAATTTTGTGTATTGGCTAAAACCTTGGAGAGAAAAACGGGACTCGCATGTCCACAAGATCTTTCATGGCCAATCATTGCCCACTTCCATGGCAGCAAAAAAATTGTAGAGCAAACGTGTGTCTTACTGACAGGTCAGCAAGAAGCAACTCCTAAGCATGTGTTATTTTGTATGGATAGCAGTGCAGGATATTGAGCAAAATTTTATGTATCGCGCTCACAGGCATGCCTAAAGATCAGGAAATTCCCCATGCAATGCATTTTTGCACACAACTGCTCGGACCTTCCTGTAATTCTGTGGTACATCTACTGAAGTTCGAGCAACTCATTTTCCTTCCTCTGCCAGATTTAACTGCAAAAGAACCTGTCTCTTCGAATTTCTAAATCATTTTCTGCAGACCCTTGTCAGACATCGGACTACAACTTTTTTTTTTTATCGTTTAATGACGGGTATTTATTTAACGCTGTTGTGGCACAGTAGTCTTTCTTCTACAAACAGAGCTCCTTCATTGAGAGGCTCATGACAAGCTGCTCAGCTAAAATCGTACCACGCATTTTTTTTTTTATACCAAATGCAATGTGTCGTTAGCATGCGTGCATTTTAATATCCATAGTATGTTGCTTGCAACGCCATCTATTGCATTTTTTTTTTCTTTTGCCATACCGTTTTCTTTCAGGTATCTTTACGTCAAATTTGAACTCAATTTTAACGAGTGCCTAGATCTGGCGTAGGATAAAAAAAATTAAACTAGCATAAAATTCGAGAATTAATGAATCATAATAACTAGTAAATATAAAAATTGTAAGTAATTTTATTTATTTAAACACGTGTACCATATTTAAAAATATTTATTGACTGTGTGGAAAAGAAATTATTTAATTGTAAGTATATTTAAGTATGTTGTTTGGCTGTTTTTTCAAACTATTTCTTACAAACTTTCATGGATATAAAATACTGTTTCAATTTTAAGAAATGTTGCGACTAATCCCAGAGGATACCTCTAAAACTCTTGGCACATGTATAAAGGATATACCTTCTCAAATTACAAAGAGAAGTCTACTCTAATAGGATTATATTATATTTCATCCGCCAAAACTGCTCGACATAAGAAACGACATCTTTTTACCACTTTCACTTGACACCTCTAAATTCAATTTCTCTCTCCACTCGCTCGAGTCGAAACATCTTTTACTCACAGGCTGATGTCACTTTTGGAAAAAAAATACTTTAAACATATTCTACCTCTCCAATGGCACATAATGCATCTCAGTTTACATAAACTTTGAGGTTTACGAGAAGGAAGAAAAATACGATGGCAGCAAGGTGAACTTTGTGAGTTTTTAACTTTATGGTTTTTGTGCAGCAGCTACATAAAGTAGAATCTGACGAGTCCCATATTCTAAAATAATGTTGCTTTTCGTAACAGCGCTTTAAAGCTTTGAGGGTGTTATTCTATAAGACTTTAATAAGTGTCAGAAATTCTTGTGCAATCTGATTTCGACTTGAAATACCCGTTTTGTTTAAAATTACCTGTATTATAGTATGTGTTTCTATTGAATAAAAAATTGAGATCTTGTTTAGCAGATAACATGAAAAAATATACATAATTTCTTGTTTGATTATAAATTTGTGGTGTACAATGTTTTATAATTTAATATAAAATATCATATTAATAAAATATTTTTTTTTATTTGAAATCCAAAATGAAAGCTATTACGGAAAATTTTATTTCGTACTCTTATATTCTTTATTCTTTTATTTATTATATTGGTAATAGTAAAGTAAAATTCTTAATTTTCATAAAATATTTATTATTAAGAGGTTGATAGCCGAATGAGTAGAGGTCGGTGTCACAGATTTTGGGTTTGAGCCCCACCGATGCCATGGATGTTTGTAGTGGTTCGGAATCCCTTTAATAATTAAATACATATATTAAAAATTTTTGATAACCTCTGTAAATGGAATGAATCGAAAATGATTTTAAAATTAAACGAATATTATAATGGAATATTTACTGTGGAGTGTGCACGTGTGTTAAAAAAAAATGTGTAATGAAGATATATTTGTTCGAGGACTAAAAATCAGCTCAAATTTAATTCTTCTAGAAGAATCACTAACTATTGGATTGGATATGCAAGTTATAAAATCTTGATAAAAGTTGGTAAGCAGTTCAAATTCAGTGGGGTACTATATAAACTAATTTGCTTATGACTGTAATTTTGTTCCAACACCGCATATTTCAGCTTCTATGAATCGATTTCTTAAGTGCATTTTGTTCTGTGAAACAAATTAATCCTTATATAATAATTAGTTGTTCAAGTCTTATTATATGGCCTCCTCAATCACAGAACTTAATACCAGTGGAACTGTGTGAAGCCTCGGGTGCACTCCAGTTACCTATCTTCGATTTCTCAGTTCAAAAGTTGCTTTACATTTTAAAGTACATCCAGGTGTAATCGACTTAGTGATAATTACTGTGATTACACGGTTGCAAAAATGATTCTTTGCGTTGGGCAGCACATTAACCAATTGAAGCGTGAAGAATGAAACGAGTTTTTTTGTCATTTTTTTTACTTCGATAAAAATCATTTGAAGGTAATTTTTTTTATCATCATTGTATGAAATCTTTCCTTTTGATAAGTATAATACCAAGATTAGAGCCTGATGTATTATATGAGTGACTAGCACTTAGGCGTTCTGTGCCACGAGTGTTCAGTTCCTCATTGATTGAGTTCTGGCTTTTGCCATGAATGTTTATAATGGTGTTGTTCAGCACATTAAACAATTCAACACAAAAAATGAAACGCATGTTCTGGAAATTTTAGTTTTAGAACATTTTTGGAAGAGAAGGATTTCTTTTTTTTTTTTTTTTTATCAGCATTGTATGAATTTTTTCTTTTGATAAATGTAATAGGAAGAGTGGGGTCTGATGGCTGAGTGACTGGCGCTCGGTGCCAAAGTTTCGGTGTTCGAGCCTCGACGGTGCCAAGGGTTTGTAGTGGTTCGGAATCCGCTTTAAGTAGATCTGATGGCTGAGCGACTGGCGTTCGATGCCAAAGTTTCTGACTCGACGGTGCCATGGATGTTTGCAGCGGTTCGAATCTGTTTTAAGCCGTACATCCCGGTCTAATATGACTTTAAAGCGCTGAATATAGAGCTGACCACACTACCCTGTAAAAAGTAACTATCTCCTGTATCGAAATCTTCCAATTTGTAGACTGTGACGTACCATGCGGCTATTCGCCATTAAAAAAGAATACCAAGGTTAGAGTGACAATTTAACGCCATCTATTTGTAACATATTGAACTAATTTTTATACCAAAAATATCCATGGTATGGTACAAAACATATCTGCGCACTACTACTCGTTCAATTAAAAAAAAAAAGTGTTTGTTTATTATTTACCCGATACGTATATAATGTAGATTAAAAAATAAAAATTAAAAAATAATGTAAATTAAAAAAATACAAATTATTTAAAATATTGATCAAATACATTTTTTTAGTTTAATCACTGTTTTAAAAACCATACATATTTTAAGCAATCGTTTAATCAAACAACTGGCAACTAAATACACCTGGAAACTCTTTACTTAGAATATCTTTTTTTTTAAATAAGAAGCAATTGGGGCTTCAAATTAACTATTCAAAAGTACTCAGATTATTGTGTTCACTGTTCTAAAAAAATTGGAATGGAAAAAAAGGAAAATCTTGATAAAAACTCGGTATCGGTAAAATGTGTTTCATTTACTCTAATCATTGTGAATGTTCTTTTTTAAAAGTAAGAATAATTACTTACTTACTTATTTCCATTTACGCAATAAAATATTACTCACATTAAAAAAATATCTTATAGGAAAAATTTTAATTTAGAAAAAAAAAAAATACCCTAAGGCAAATGAGTTTTCAATACTTTATATTGGAATAAAAACTTTGAAATGAATGAATTTGAACTGAAAACTACTTTTAAACAAGCTTTTAGTTTAGGGTTTCGTTATCGACTGAAAAAATTATCCAGTTTTTTGTGTTTTTTTTAAATAAAACTTACTCTAAGGACAAACTAATATTAAGAAAATAAAAAGTATTTTAAAATCTTACATTTTCCCTTTAAATTAATGACTTGAGAAACATCAACATGAAAAAAAAATTTTGATATATGCATTTTGATATATCTTTGCTTAAAAATTCTTTTTTAAAGAACGATATCATTATTCATAAGATTGTTTAATATTAATAAGAAAAGCTAAAAAGATATTTTTAAAAAAATATTAAAATAGTATTTTGAAGTAAACATAAATTGTTATTTTAATAATCAATATTAAGTAGATGGAATCATTAATTTCTTAACTTTGTTTATTTTTTAACTACTGTGTTTCAAACAAAAGAATTTTATTAAAACTGTAACTTATAGCATAAAAAGAAGTATTTAAAATAAGCTGAAATAAAGTCAATTGCAATTATTTTGCTTATTCAATTATATATTTTATCACAATACCTGCTATAATAAATGCACAAAAACTAAAACTAAATGCATTGAAATCTTAACAGATAGTATAATCGTCCTTTATAGACTTTTTGTAAGTTGTTACGATCGTCACCGTGCTTCTTTGATTTATATTATCAGGGGATTCAAACTTGAAGACTAATCTCGATAGCAAGTGTTTTAATGTAACTTTCTCTTCTACTAAAGACACGTTAAACAGTGAAACAGGTTTTACAAAGATTATATATTGTGACGTTTTTCCACGGGAAGATCTGTGACATTTCATTCCCCAGGAGAGAGGAATTATATTCTTTGACAAGTACAAAATAACGACAAATCGTGTAAATTTGACAGCAGATAAGCAGTGTTGTGATTGGGTATATTACATGCAATTAGTGTTTTCTACGAATGAGAAAAACATGTCACTCAAATCTGATAGCATATATTCGGTATCATGTTTGATGATGCCTTATGAAATTGATTGTCGGTGCTGCCTTCATAGGTCGGAACAATTACAGATGGAATATGGACTACAAAAAAGGAGTTGTTCCATCATGATTAGTGATAGGCCATGCGCTGAGAAATGTCTACTCCATTGCAAATTGGGGGAAGCTGATCCCCCCCTCTTGACGGGGTATCTCAAAGGGAGGTATTTGGAGAAGAAAGGAAAGAGTTCTGCGTCGAGTCGACAAAGAGAATTGTGTTTCTCTTTTTTCTGTGAAATGACAGAACACGTCGGTGTTTCGGCCAGTTTTCAAAGTGAGCCCCCTTGTAGTTTCATGTATCACGACGTGTGTTAGACAGACCACAGCTGTCGTAGACCATGTGTTTTTGAGATTCGACTTAGACTCGAGAACTCTGAAAATCTCCGATCTCGGAGTGAACTGTACCTGTGATTTAATTGTGCACTTATGATCAAATTTATATTTTTAATTTTCATTTCTTTGTATAATAACCTACAGTTCTGTATTTATATATATATATATATAATGCTTTTAAATAAAATTTAAAATGATCTCAAGCTCCTGAAAGTTTTACTGTTATTGACCATACTGTTATTGACGAGATATTACAACATATATATCACTTTAAAAAATAAAGAAGAAAAAATATCCTGGCAACGCCGGTAAAACTATTATTTTTTATAGATTAGCAGAAGTCTCTTGAAGAAATATTTAAATATTGCAGATAATTTTGTATATGCTTGCCGTTATTTAAACAATATATTAATAAAATTATAGTTGATATTTATGATTCATTGCCTATTGAGCATTAATCTCATATGTGGCAGTTTGTATTAAATTTTTTCTTAAATTCAACTATTTTTATATATTCAATAAAAAAATTTAGATTTCTTAAATAATGTTGAATTAATTGACCTTTTTTTAATTTGAAAAATCAGTAAGGTTTCCATTAGAATTTTACCAGAGAAATGCATTCATTTTTATTGTCAAGCCATTGACTTTAGCAATTTTAACTGTTACTCATGTGTGGCAGATTCAAGATTATCAGGATACACTAAGGTAAACCTGTAGTAATAAATCCATTTTATTGTCACCGCTATAAAAAACTCATCTACATGGGGTATTTGGACTATTGCTTCCTTTTTATCTTCTCTTCTAACTCAATGGTGAAACTTTTCTGCCTTCTGCACATATTTTTTTAGCCCATTCCACATTTCAAATACGAAAACGTGTGGTCCATGTTATTTTCCTGAGTTTCGATTTGAGCTGTCGAATTTCTGAAGTCAAACATGTTATCCACCAAACTAGCTGAACTGATAGAGTTGCCGAAATGACACAACACAAAAACACATTTCCATGCCACAGCACAACACATTTTCGTGACATAGTTCAAAATAGTAGCAACATATCCGTCCCCAAATATATACAGACTATTGCATAGCAATAATAAATATATTTTGCCCAACAATTTTTATCTTGTGTTCGTTGTTTTTATCAGGGCCAAATATGAGAAACATTTTTGTATTTTTTCATACACAATTCATTCTTTTTTCATTTAGCTTTCATTCATAAATTCATCTGCAGGTAAGAGTGAATTGCATTTTTATCTATCATATCAATTAAGAAGATAAACAGACGCCAATAAGAAATAAATGTGTGCTTAGTTTTACAATTGAGATTTAATGATTGCAATGATAAGTTACAATAAAGCCTGATCATCTATCTACAACAAAAGAAAAATGGCAATGTTTGAAATGCAATCATTTCAGTTTGAAAAAAAAAATATATATTTTTATAGAATATATGTGTACAGATTGAAGATATTTGTTTCGATACTATTTTTGTATTTCAAATAGATAAAATAGTACATTTTATGTTTTTTCGTCATACTAAAAAACATTTTAAGCAAAATTCTGAATAAAACTGAAGTGATAAAGAAATAACTATGAATGCACTAGAAGTAAATTTTTGTACACATAGAATTAAATCTATGCTATGAATTGAAAGGCTTAAAAATTCTTTTATATTGTAAATATACATTGTTTTCAACAGGTCTTTTTTGACATTATTTTTGCATTACTTATATTTGTTATTCGGTTATAAAATAATAGGAACTCGTCTTCATTGGAGCAACAATCACATGGTGAGCAAAGACCGACTGGCAGATTTCGAGACATGAGATGGTTTCTTTTTAAGGGTAGGCTTGTCAGCCCAACACTCCACAGACAAATTAAACCGGGACGTACAGTTTAAAGCGGGATTCGGAACCACTACAAACATCCATGGTACACCCGGGGTTAGAAAGATTTATGCAATGTTGATAAAAAAAAAAAAAAAAATACACCCCTCTCCTCAAATAATTTGTAACGAAATAAAGTTGCCCAAAATAAGGTGTTCCATTTTTCGCGCTTCAGTTGTTTAATGTGTTGCCAAACACAAAGAATCCGAACGCAACTGTATAATGACAGCAGTTACCAATAAGTTGATTATTTCTTGACGTAGTGATGTACCTTAAAATGTTAAGTATTTTTAAATGTAAAATGAATGATTGGTCTCTGAGTGCACCTGGGACCGCTCCACTGGTATTAAGTTTTGTGATTGAGGAGGCCACACATTAAGACTTAAACAACTAACTATTATAAAAGCTACGATTTGCCGAGTTGGATCAAAATCCAAATTACAATCATAAGTAGATTAGCATATAAGACACTGAATTGGAACAGTTGACCAACTTTATGAAGGTTTTATAACATGCATATTCAATAAAAGTAATTTACTTAGAAGAAAATATTTTTAAACTGATTGGTTGCTGACTCCAAAAAATATGTTTTCCTTGTACAGTTTTTAAAAACAAATTTGTACAGTAAATATCCCATCATTATAATATTATTTTTTAATTTTTAATTCATTTTTGATTCATTCTGTTTACAGAGGGTTGTCAAAAAGTTTGGACTTATATATATTTAATTTTTTAAAAATACTAAAGGTAGACACATGGTTAGTAATAAAAATAAAAAGGCAATTTCAGATTTTTTAAATCTTATCTACAACAGCTATTTATGTGTACATCTAGTAAGAAGTAACATGGGGGGATATTATGGAATCTAACTATCGCAATATTTTCTTTTGCAATATGCCTGCATCGACAGGACGTCATTTACATTCAGATATTTTAAAATTCTTAAAAATTCAATAAAATTTTAATTAACATTTTAAATATTGAAACTACGTATTAATTCAATAATTAAAACTTTAGTTGGCAATTGAACAATGGACAACCATTAAAAAGGAAAGTTGTAATGATATATTCAAATGCTGAATTTAATATTCTGTTGCTGGTATCGTGGTTTAATTATCTTGTCAAAACAACATTAGATCGAGTGTGGAAAAAGCAGATTCAAAGGCCAAGAATGGTATCTTCACAGACTTTGATTGTCCAAACAAGTAGGGGAAAATATTTCCGAACAGCACTTTCGAAGTTAACTGTTCTATTTTTGGGTTGTATTAGAAAAAATGAACATCACAACCAGGCAATTGAAATGTATAAAAAGACAATTTATCAAACTGTCAATCGATTTCACTTATTCAGAAGTGTAGTGTCACAAATGTCACAACTGGTACTAAACCCTCCTTTTCTCATAGTCTGGATAGAGTGGAAGCTGGATTTTTTGAAATCTTAAACATTAATACATTTCAAAATATTTGTAACAGACAATATAATTATTTCCACAATGCAAAAATATTTCCTTTGACAATATAATTATTTGTTTCTATTATAAAAATCATTTGAAGTAACAGGCATCTCTATATGACAATTATTTCAGTGAATGTAAAGGAACACATTTCCAACTCTAAAGACAATATAGTTAACAACCATTTTTTACATATTATAAAAAATCAAAGAAACACATCAAGTTGCAAAAATTTTATGTTACAATTCCCAAAGGTCTAACTCATTTTTATTTTAAATCAGTGTACGTGTGCCATGTATGTCTCTAGTAGGAACCCCATCCTAGTCCTCTCTATACAAACTCAAGCCCCAATCGCGGCCAGATGGCTAATTGGCTAGCGTCTGGCCGTTGGTACCACAGGCTTCAACTTCCAATCCTGAGGGAGGCATTGATGTTAGTGAGTGGTTCGGAATCCACGTTAAACTGTAGGTTCCGGTCTAATTAGCCCAAAGTGTGCACAAACTGACCGCAGAACGTCAACCAAACCAAACCATGCCCTCAATCTGCCTTAAAAATATGCAATAAAATTACTCATATGGATTTTAAAATTTATTAAAATTAGCAGTAATTACCTTTAAAAATGTGTTACCATTTCCACATGCATTTCCATTTATCTGTATCAATTGACTTCAGCTAAAATGTATTTAAATGACTAATCATCTCATTCTCCAATAGCTTTGATCGTTGAATCTTCTTTGATAAACGAAGCTATTGATACTTTTACTTTCATCAATGAAAAGACTTATCTTTCAAAACATTCTCAAACGGAAAAAAAGAAATGTTCGAATAGCACTGGTCTCTTTGAAATTCCAATTTTAACGAGATCCCTCATTAAAAAGTAGCACATTAAGTTCTTTAAAGTTTACATCAATACATTCCTCGCAGTAATTGTTTACATTGGGTACAACTTGTTTGCCATTCACTGTAAAAGTAGATGCAGAAGCAATTCATAATCTTCTCACCCATTCAGACAACAGACCAAGGGAAGAAGTCCCATGAGTTCCAATTAGCACTTCAATCCTTGTTGATGTTTGTCGCCGCCATGGTATTAGCAAACTCGAGATCATCGTAACAAAGAAATGAGTCTCTGTTTATCTTCGAGAAATCTGCTGCATAGTTCACTTTACGTGAGCATTATTTCGTGAGAAGATAAATTTTCTAAAACATAGTGTTCTTTAAAAGCATTTTTGTAGCTTTTAATTTATTGCAAACCTAAATGTCAAATGGTGCAATTAAACCACTTAGAAAGATTATTGATATAAGTAAACCTTTATAAAGGTTTAGTCAAATAGAAAAACTAAATGGCAATTTGAGTTAAGTGATTGTTTTTTTTTTAATTTATTATTATTAGATTGTAAAAAAAACTATAATATACTAATCTATAATAAATAATATTCAAGGTGATATCACTCGAAATGCATATTAATTAATTATTAATATCTTTTTTACTTTCTGTGATTGAAAATAATTCAATTATGGATTACATATTATATTGTTTGTTATTTAAAATATAGTTATAAATCTTTTGAAATTCGTATGTTTTTCTTATTAATTAATAGATAGTTGTACAATGACAGCATAAGCACAAATTAAGAAATTTCTCCATTCTTTAAAAATTTTAATGTATTTTGTTTACAAATAGCTGATAGTTTTATATTCCTAATAAATAACTGCAACCCATTCACTGTTTTTTTTAATAAATATCATCCAACTCGAGGTTCAGTGATAACATGATGAGGTGATAACGCTGGAGAGGTTGAGGTTAAAATCACTGCCCTGTGATTTCAACCTCTGGCGGCAATGTTGCAGGCTTTCAAAAACGAGGAGTCTCGATGACGTTTGTGATGTTCAGCATCTTATCTCGTTATTTGAACTATCTGGAGGGGTTTCCCAGGGGGAACAGGGTTTTATTACAGGGTTTTCTCCCTATACGAAAGGCAAATGCGTGATAGTTCTTCCTAAAATTCCCAAAAGACACCTCCTTCTTCAACGTCACGGAGCCAATTCTACCTACTTGTATTACATCACAACAAAATCTGCCTCCCTCCTTTTTGTCTACTTCTATTAGACCATAAAGTTTCTTGGACTTGGTCTAGATGTTGCTGATTACCAAGAAAATTTCAGAAAAAGAAAAAGATTTTAATGATAATTACAAACTGTATATAAGAATAAGTGACTCTTTATGTATAGAGTATCTCAAATAAAATTGTTTGATACCCTTTCTTCATTAAAGTAAATAACCATATGAAATTTTTATTAATCAGTTAAAAATATTCGTCATTATTTTTAATTATTGATTTTGTACAACAATAAACAATTATTTGATATTAATCATACAAAAGGCCATTGCTATAACTTAATAAAGTTGTTTCGACAAGCTACATAATGGTAAACAAAGTTGCTGGTATTCCCAAAAAATCTCCGTTAAAAAAATCCTCATTAACCTTGCTTTCTAAATCCACACAGAAATGTCATGCAAAAGAGTCAAGATCCAAACACTCATCTGACCTATCGTTTCGAAATAGTCTGCAAAAATCGCCAAATCACGCTCTTAATTATAATTAGCATCGACTTGTCACGGGTTTCACTAACAATCTGGAACTCATGATGGCGACATTCAGTTTTTGGAAGTGGAGGACATTTTAAGGAAAAAGATGGAGAGGAGGTGATTTTCGTCTAAGAAGGGTTAATGTATGGGTTGTTTGTTTAATTGATCATGGTCTCTCGATTTTTCGAATGGAATATACTCTTTTTTGAATTATTCGAAGGAATTTAATGAAAAATTATTTTAAAATGCTTGTTAATTAACGGTTATATTAATTAACAATGTATTGATATTCAGGACTATTGAATCTTCTTTTTTACATGAATTTTAATGATGTATTTTTGTCTGAATTTTTTTCTGAATTCATTATGGCAAACAACATTGAAGTTGAATTGTTAGTTGAATGAATTTGGTCACAGAAATGGCCTCTAATAAGTTATTGGACATAGTTTCTCTTTCTTTGAATATTTTATGTATAAAATATTTATAACATACTGTATTATTCTGTGCTGTTAATAAAAAAGGCCAATTTCTGGCGAGTAAATCTGTAAAATAATTTAGTGCAGCATGCATATAAGTGAAAGTGATATATTATGTTTTGTAGTGTGCAGGCTGATAAAACAGATTGTAACTGGATGTGGTTGGGCTGAGATACTTGAGACACAGGTTGGAGAACTCACACAAAATGACATGTGCACAACACCATGCATTTTCACATACATTTGTCACAGGCACATGCACAAACACCACACACATATTTACAGGCATTTAAAGACAAATTATTATTGATTCGTGGAAGGACTCTACTTCTAAGCCGAAAATCGGATATTCAGCTACTCGCAGGATGCGCGACATATAATTTCTTATCGAGGAGAGTCTGTAAGCCAACTTATGCGCTAATTTGCGTTAAATGTATTTCCTCTCAGGGTGATAGATGTAAACTATAATGTTTCTCAATAGAAACGCGTGGGTGCTGTGTGTCTCGGGGGACAGTCTCGAAGCCTACTAACCTTTTTCTCCTGAATGCCTCAGGGACCGCTCTTGCATTGCGTAGGAGGAAGCATGGTTCATTAATTATTTGTGCGTTGTTCCTATTGTCAATTTTGTTGATATGGCTGTAACAAATTAAAATTAAATAAGAGTAAAAACAATAGTTTCCATACTGAAACGTTTGCAAATATTTTTAGTGATAAAAGTTTACTCTCATATTTTTACATGAAAATTAATTTGATGTTTTCTTTAGTTAAATAATTTTTCTAGTATTATTATAAAGCCATTTATGGGCTACATTTATACAGCAAAAAAAGAAATGAATTATGTTGCAATATAATATGATAAATAAAAGAGTTTTCTCGTACATTTTTGTTTATTGTAAATTAAGTTTCTTTTAATATTGTGCTTTTTTAAAATATTTTAAATTTAATAGTGTTATTCTATTAAAATATATTCATTAGTGATTTTAAACTGCCGCCAAGAAAAAGTGTCATTAAGCAATAATAAGCTTTATATCATCTTAAAAGCGGGAATTTTGACGAAAATATTATTAGACTAAACACATTATGAATTTTTTATTATTTTCCACTTCTTTGAACCTTACGGGGAAATTTTTTTAATTATTCTTACCAAGGGAATATGATATTATTTCAATTAAACTGGGGAATGTCCTGACATATACAACAATATAAAAGTAAATTATGTGAATACTTTATGATGAAACAGTAAGCAGATAATAATAAATAACAGTAATTAAATGATAATAATAATAAATAACAATAATTAAATGATAATAATGAATAACAGTAATTAAAATAATAAATGACAACCAAATTATAATAATAAATAAATAATAAATTAAATGATAATAATGAATAACAGTAATTAAATTAATCACAAGTATGTAAATTCAGCATTTCTATGTTTTCTTATTTTTTATTTACGAATAAACTCTAAATTTGTTAGTTTATTACTGTCTTTCTTGAAACTAAAGTGTGAGTTGGCATTGACCTGACGTTAAAAGTGTTTTAAATGCAAGAAGCTTTTCAGCAAAGACAAAGATCTTATTTTTAACCCCCATGTGATTTACTTGTTCGTTCTAATTTGAGAGAAAGTGCATTTTCTTTGTATTTCTTCCATTCTTCACTTTTACTCATTGTTTCTAGAAGATTAGATTTACTTATTTATTTTTAATTTTGTTGCTGTACATTATACATCTTATTTTTTAGCTTATTTTAAAAAAAAAAAAAAAAAGAAACAAAAACACCTTTTAACAAAAATACTTAATTTTCTTCTTTTATGTACTTAAGTAGTAGCTTTATCTAAAAAGAACGAATACAAGTTACCGCTACATACAAAATCATTAGATTTATTTCACTGTCGCCTTAATTGAACTGGTTTTACGTAATAATATCTATATCTATATCACACATGTATAACTATCTAATATATATATATATATATATATATACATATATGAATACTATTTTTACTGGCTATGATTGTGAACTCTATCTACAACCCTGGTTTATCGCTCTACGGTCATTTACTATACACAAAAGCGGGATAATGAGACCAGACCTACGGTTCAAAGTGGATTCCAAAACGCTACAATCATCCATGGCATCCCCGCGATTCAAATCCGAAACCCATGGCCCGTCATAGACTGTTGGCGATTATACCTGGGTCTGGCGTAGCATAAAACAACATTTAAGACCTACTAGCATAAAATTAGAAAATTTATGAACCATAATGACTAGTAAATATAATAAATATAGTAATTAATTTTTATTTATTTAAACGCATGCATTTTTATTTATTTTAAAATATATATTTGATTGTATGGAAAAATTATTTGATTTTTAAGGTTTTTGCCAGTTTTTCGTAGAAACGTTCATGGATATAAAATGCTCTTTGCAATTTTTAAAAAAGTGATGTACCTAATCCCAAAGGATATCTTAAACAATCTTGGCACATGTATAAAGGATATCTTTAAGTTACAAAAAGGAGTCTACTCTAGAAGTATGTTATATTCCATGCTCCAAAACTGCTCGACACAGAAATGACATCTTTCTACCACTTTCACTTGCCAGTTCTAAATTAAATTTCTCTCACGCTTAGCTCGAGTCGGAATAGCTTCTTACTCATAAGCTGATGCCACTTTTGGAAAAAAAGTATCTTAAACTTATTCTACTTCTCCAATGACACGTAAAACATCCAAGTTTACATAACGTTGGAGGTTTACGAGACGAAAGACGAAAATGATAGCAACATGGCAGACGTTGTGAGTTTTCACTTTAGGCTAATAATGCGACTATATAAAGTGGAATCTAGCAAATTACATTTTAAAAATAATGTTCATTTTCGTAACAGAGCTTTTTGCACAGCTTGGAGAGAGTTATTTAAGTTGTACATAAGACTATATTGATTCTGATTTCATTCTAAGTATATTCTGATATTAACTTGAAATACCTGTTTTGTTAAAAAATTGCGTATATTATATATACACTGAAGTGACAAAGTCATGGGATAGTAATATGCAAATTTTCAGATGCTTTAGCATCGCGTAGAACAGGTATAAATGCGCAGTGCTTTCTCAGAGCTTTCATTTCTGTTCAAGTTATTCATGTGAAGAGGTTTTGACGTGATGATGACCGCACGACGGGAATTAACAGACTTTGAACGCGGAATGTGAGTTGGAGCTAGACGCATGGGTCATGCCATTTCGGAAATCGTTTGGGAATTCAACATTTCCAGATCCACTGTATCAAGAGTGTGCCGAGAGTATGACATTTCAGGCATAACATCCCACCATGGACGCGCAGTGGTCGACCGCCTGGACTTAACGACCGAGACCAGGCGACGTCAGCAAAGTCGTAAATTCTAACAGACAAGCAACACTGCGTCAAATAATCAATGTGGGACGTACAAAGGACTGGTCTGTTAGAACTGTGCGGAGAAATTTGGCTTTCTTGGGCTATTCCAGCAGAAGACCGACTCGAGAGTGCCTTTACTGACTGAACGACATCGCTTGGCGACTCTCGTGGGCACGTGAGCATATCGGTTGGTCCCTAGATGAATGGAAAACCGTGGCCTGGTCCGATGAGTCACGATTTCAGTTGGTAAGAGCTGATGGTAGGGTTCGAGTGTGGCGCAGACCCCACGAAGCCATGGACCCAAACTTTCAGCAAAGCACTGTTCAAGCTGGTGGTGGCTCCGTAATGGTGTGGGCTGTTTTTCATGGCATGCACTTGGTCCTCTGGTGCGACTGGACCGAACATTGACTGGAAATGTTTATGTTCAGCTACTTGGAGATCACTTGCAGCCATTCATGGTCTTCATGTACCCAAACAACGATGGGATTTTTATGGATGACAATGCGCCATGTCACCGGGCCACAACTGTTCGCGATTGGTTTGAAGAACATTCTGGACAATTCCAACGAATGATCTGGCCACCTAGATCGCCCGACATGAATCCCATCAGGCATTTATGGGACATCATCATCAGAGGTCTGTTCGTGCCCAAAATCCTGCACCATCAACGCTTTCACAATTATGGACGTCTATCGAGACAGCATGGCTCAATATTCCTGCAGAAGACTTCCAACGACTTGTTGAGTCCATGCCAGTTCGAGTTGCTGTACTTCACCGGGAGAAAGGCGGGACGACACGATATTAAGAGGTATCCCATGACTTTTGTCACTTCAGTGTATGTTTCCATTGACTTAAAATTTAAATTCTGTTTAATAGATATTCAAAAACCTACGTAGAATTCTTGTTCGATTATAAATTTATATTGTACAATGTTTTATAATTTAATTTGAAATATATTAATAAAATATATTTTTTTTTAATCAAATGAAAGCTTTTATGAATAATTTTAATTCAGACTTTTTATAGATTCTTTATTTATTATATTGGTAATTGTGAAATTATTATTAAGGGCTTGATGGCCAAATGACTAGCAGTATGGCAAATCCCTTTTAACAAAATTTACTTTTTAGTGTATTCACAGTTATTTCTTATGACTTCAATTTCATTCATTTTGACTCTATTTGGATTAAATATTTTTGGTATCCTGACTAAAAACATAATGTATTTTTCAATCTATTTGTTATTCAAACATGCTATTGAAACAAATCTCTTCAATCTTTACACATATATACTATAAAATATTTTTGTCTTTCATTTTCAAACAAAAATCCACCAATGATTATATTTCAAAGATTGTCATTTTTTTTCCCTTCTGTTGTAGATAGATGGCCAGCTATTTTATAACATCATTGTAATCCTTAAATCTCAATTGCAACCCTAAAACCACATTTATTTCATTGACGTCTGTTTATCTTCTTTGTGGATGTAATAAGTTTAAAAATCAATTCACTCTTTACCTGCAGATGGAATTTTTGAAAATACTATATAAAAATAATGCATTGTGAAAAAGAAAAAAGTAAAAGAGTGGTTTTCGTACAGGCCACCCTATAAAAAAACTGCGAATTTGATTCTAATACGAGATGAAAATTGTTGGGCAAAAAATATTTATTATAATGTCTGTGTATTTTTGTTATTATCTGTGTATTTTTGGGATGGATATTGTGTTACTATATCCATTACCCAACATACCTACATGTATTCATAGATAGATGTGTTTTATGTAAGACAGAAAAAATAAATAGAGCCCATCTATTTACATTTGCTTCGGAATGAACTTACAACAGAATGGTGTTTGTATACTCTTTGCTGGAGGCCATAGAAAACATGTCCTGATCACACGTACTTTTAATTGTGAATGTTTCTGGCATTTTTAAATGTTCCTCTTTGGAACATTTAACATTTTTAAACTGTTTTAAAGACCTTTTGGGAGTTGTCGTTTAACATTTCTGGTCTTTTTCCTTTTTATTTTAATTTGTTTATATCTTCTTTTTGTTTCTACGGCCAAATTTGTATGAATTGAGTTCCAATAAAGCCACAGGGAACAATAGCAGCATAAACAATATTTTGACATGCAAGGTTTTGACGACATAAGAGTCCAACGTTAACGGAGATCGTACTTTAAGTAAAAGGTTATGTAGTATTCAGCGGGATCAAGTGAGGGAATTGATGACCTCATGAGATGGTGGATAATTGATGACCCCATGGGCAACTATTATGTTATCTGAAGATTTGTATTCAGTGAATACGGCTGAGGTTATATGACAAATATTTGTTTCGTTTTTAATGGATGTCTTCATTTCTTAGTAGCAAGAATAGCTCAATCTTGCAGCTACTTTAAATTGCGATAATTTTGGTAAACGGCTGGATAAACTACATCTATAAGCTCTGTGATGGACGGCACCAAATAACAAAAATGGGTGGAAGTTTTTATCATGTCAATATGTTCTACTAGTAATCTATTTTCCTTCTTCGATCTCCAGTAATTTGGCAAATAATAGTGCAAATTGTCAAGAAGTACAATGATTAATAAAAACTACATTCGGACTATTTAATGCTGTAAGAAAAACGCCCTGCCTCACAAACCCTGCAATTCCGTTATTAAGAGCCTTTTGTTGAAAAATGGCTAGCTAATTTTGGAGGACTAGTTAATTTCCTAACATTGCAGTGCTGATCTCTCGACTATTTCCAATTTACCAATGAACTGCCCTGCGATCCACTGATTAGATGCTCCGTTGATGCCTGGCTCAGAGATCAAACTTTTATATTTCATTCATAGAACTAAAATATTCATATATATATGCATTTATAATTAGTATATTCATTTTCTTTGTAAAAATTGTTTCACTATTTATCGTTGTTATTAAAAGCAGAAAAAAGACGCTAATACTGTTGCATGTAATTGGTCTTCAAGTTCGAATCCCTGATGATAATTGCTTTCAGAAAATAAAGAGTAATAAAAGAAAATAATGATGATCATGACAACGTACACAAAGACTGTAACCGACGATTATGCTATCTGTTTAAGGATTTAATGGCATTTACTTTCAGTTTTAGTGCATTTACCATAACAATTTGTGTGATAAAAGTATAAAATTGAATAATAACATGACTGTAATTGATTTTATTGTAGTTTTTCAGTATATTTTAGGTCTTTTTTTTTGTATTATAAGTTAGAGTTTTAATAATATTCTTTTGTTTCAAGCACTGTGAGTTAAATGGAAACAGCTAATAGATTAATGATTCCAATAACTTAAGTATTTACTATTAAATAACAACTTACTTCAAAATGCTATTTCAATATTCTTTTTAAATATTTTTAGGTTTCTTGTTAATAAACAATCTTATGAATAATAATTTCGTGCTTTAAAAAGAACTTTAGCAAAGATATATCAAAAATTCAGATAATTTTTCTCCATATTGATGTTTCTCAAATCATTAATTTAAAGGAAAAATGTAAATTTTAAAATATTTTTTTATTTGCTTAATATTAATTTATCCTAGGGTAAGTTTTTATTTAAAAAAATGAAAATATGTTTTTTTAAATCGATAACGAAACCTAAACTAAAAGTTTGTTTAAAAAGAAGTTTTAGTTCGAATTCCTTCATTTTTAAGATTTTTATTCAAATATAAAGTATTGAAAACTCATTTTGCCTTGAGCATTTTTTATCTAAATTAAAATGTTTTCCTTAAAATATTTTTTTTTTGATATGAATAATATTTCGTTGAAGAAATGGAAGTAAGTTTAATTATTCTTGCTTTAAAAAGAAAAACGCATTCACAAGTTAGAATAAATGAATCACATTTTACCGATACCAAGCTTTTATCATGATTTTTCTTTCTTTTTTTTTCATTCAATTTTCGTAGGACAGAGAACACAATAATCTTAGAACTTTGAATAGTTAATTTAAAGCCTCAGTTGTTTCTTATTCAAAAGATATCCTAAGTAATGAATCTCAGGGGCATTTAGTTGTCAGCTGTTTAATTAACGATCGCTTAAAATATCCGTGGTTTTAAAATTGTGGTGAAACTAAAAATGTCGTTCGAAATCAATATTTTAAATGCTTTAATTGTTTTGTTTAATCTGTATTAACTACATATTGGATAAATAAAAACAATAATTTCTTAAAAAAATGTCGAGTTTAGAATCTTTGAAATTTACTTTTCATCATGGTTTGATATATTTCATGTAAAAATTAGTTCAAAATGTTACAAATAGATGGCGTTAAATTGGAAACATCTATGGAACTCCGGGGAGTAGAATTCAAAACTTGCGATACCTAGTGCTATTTACACAGCCATCAAGCCACAAGAATGTTTTTTGAAAATCATGTAATCATGGTAGTTACTAATAAGTAGAATACACCTGGATATATTGAAGTAGCTTAAAATGTAAAGCATCTTTCACTTTGAAATGGATAATAGGTCTCTGGAGGGGACCCCGACTTAATATCAAGTTCTATGATTGAGGAGGCCAGACAATAAGACTTGAAAACTAATTATAATGTAAGGATTAATTGATTTAGCAGGACAAAACGTACTTAAGAAATTGATTCATAGAGGTTTGCCATTTGCGGAGTTGGATTAAAATTACAGTACATATGAAGAGAACAGATCAGTATATATGGTACCACGCACTGAATTTGAGCAGCGGACTAACTTTTATAAAGGTTATATATATTATAGCTAATAACTTTTTATAAAGGTTATTAGGTATAATAAGTTAGCTATAAATTATTGAAATTAGCAGTATTTACCTTTTAAAATATTACCCTTTCCACATGTGCATTCCTATTTATCCGCATCAGTTACCGTTGGCTAAAATGTATTTAAATGACTTATCATCTTTTCTCCAATTGCTTTGATCGTTGAATCTTCTTTGACAGAAGAATCTATTCATACTTTACTTTCATCAATGAAAAGACTTATCTTAACATTCTGAAACGGAATAAATGTAATGATCGAATAGCACTGGTCTCTTTGAAGTTCCAATTTTAACAAGACCCCCTCATTAAAAGTAGCGCATTAGGTGCTTTACAAAGTTTACATCAATACATTCCTTACAGTAATTGTTTACACTGGGTACAACTTGTTTGCCACTCACTTCAAAAGTAGATGCAGAGGCAATTCATAAAATCTCCTCACCCATTCAGACAACAGCCCAAGGGAAGAAGTCCCATGAGCTCCAATTAGTGCGCTGCAATCCTTGTTGATGTTTGTCGCCGCTATGGTATTAGCCGACTCGAGATCCTCGTAATAAAGTAATGAGTTTCCGTTTATCTTCGAGAAGTCTGTTGCATGTTTCACTCTAAGTGAGCATTATTTCGGGAGAAAATAAATTTTCTAAAATATAATGTTCACTAAGAGCATTTTTGCAGCTTTTAAGTTATTGCAAACCAAAAAGTTAAATGTTGCATTTAAACCCCTTAGAAAGATTATTCATTTAAGTAAACCTACAGAAAGGTTAAATAGAAAGACTAAATGGCAATTTTAGTTGAGTTAATCATTAATGTTAAAATGTGAAAAAAATCTTTATAATATTCAATGTGGTATTACTCGAAATGCATGTTAATTAATTATATTATATTGTTTTTATCCTATACCTTCTATGGTTGAAATAATTCACCGATGTCTAACGTAATATAATGTATGTTTTTTTATAATATAATTGTAATATATTTCAAATTCATATGTTTTTCTTGCTACATAAAATTCAGTTATAAAATGGCAATATAAGAATGAACTAAGCATTTTTCCATTATTTTTTTTTTTTTTTAATTTAAATTATTTTATTTAAAAATTTCTTATCGAAGATACTTTCATATTTCTGATAAGTAATTTGCGTAGAATTCAATATTTTTGTAATAAATATCTCGCGACTTGTGACCTCAGTGGTAACATCGGCAGCTGGTGAGCATTACGGCTGTGGTTTAATCCGCTGGCTGTATTCTTGCAGACACTTTGTCAAAAACCAGATGACTCGAAGTCATTTGTGTTTTCAGCTCCGTGCCTCGTTACGCAGACGGCCTGGTGAAAGTTTTCAGATTTTCTCCCTTACGATACGCAAATGCGGGGTAGTTCCCTCTAAAAAGTCAGACCGTTAAGGCACTACCCTCTTTCTTCAATGTCACAGAGCAAAGTCAGGCTTCTACTCTATGAGTGCTCTATCACAACAGACACTCCCCCCTTTTCCTCCATCCATGACACTATACGGGCTTCATGGACTTGGTCTAATTGTTGCTGTCCAAGTGGGATAAGAAAAAAAGTTTTAATGATAATTGCACAACAAACTGTAACTTTATAACTGCAGAATAAGGACTCTTAACGTATGAAGTATTTCAAATAAAATTGTTTGATACCCTTTCTTTATAAAGAGTGAAAAACATAACATGACTTAACAATCCCATGGTGGGACAAGCACGAGTTGTTTTTCTTCGTGAACATGAGTTGATTTCTTTTTATAGGGTAGGATTGTCAGCCCTACGACCAACGATCTACAACCATATTAGACCAGACCTACTGTTTAAAGTGGATTCTGAACCGCTACAATCATCCATGACACCGCCGGGACTCGAACCCATAGCTTGTGGCACCGAGCGCCACAGCGCTAGTCACTAAGCCATCAGTCCCCAAAGAGTAAATAACTATATGAAATTTTCGTTAGGTAATTAAAAATATTCATTATCTTTAATTATTGATTTTCCACAACAATAACCAATTATTCGATATTAACCATAATAAAATTACTTTTAGCTTTTTTGGAATTACCCATCTTGTTTAAACAAGCTTCATAATGCCAAATAAAGCTGCTGACGTTTAACAAAAAATATCAACCGGATGTCCTCATTAATCCATGCTTCCTAAATCCACACTGAAACGTCATGCAAAGATTCAAGATCAAAACACTCTGACCTTTCATTTCCAAATAGTCTGCAAAATCGCCCAATCACGCTCTTCATTATAATTAGCATCGACTTGTCGGAAAATCTGGATAATGATGGCGACATTCAGTTTTGGGGTTATTTTTCTACTAACAAGCTATGACGTATGTTTTGTTCGTTTAATTGCTCATGGTCTCTCGATTTTGGAATGGAGTGTTATTCTCTTTTGAATTACTCAAGGCATTGAATGAAAAATTATTCTAAAATGCTTCTTAATTAAGTTATATTAATTAACAATTCATTGACATTCTAGTACTATTGAATCTTCTTTTTTACTGGATTTTAATGACGTATGTTTGTCTGAATCATGTATTCATGCATGGAATTTCGTTACAAAAATATCTTTAATATGTTATTGTACATAGTTCTCATTAATTTTTTGATTATTTTAAGTCTATTTTTACAACGTAATATATTATCCTGTGTTGTTAATAAAAAGGACAATTTCTGACTAATAAAAATGTAAAAATTTAGTTCATCATGTATATAAATTAAAGTGAAATATTACGTTTTGTAGTGAGCAGGTTGGTGAGCCAGATTGTAACTGGGTGGGGTTCGGTTGAGATACTTGTGGTACAGGTTTCAGAACTCAGAGGCTTTATTGACACTCGCACATACACCACACATATACAATTATATATACACACATATTTATTATCATTTTAATTTTTCATCAAAAATTATTCACATAAAGTAGTTTTATAACTAATTTATATGAATAATTTTTGATGAAAAATTAAAATAACAATAATAATTAACACTATTTAAATGATAATAATTAAATAATAATAATACATAACAGTAATTAAATGATAATAATGAATAACAGTAGTTAAATTCATCACTAGTATGTAAATTCAGCATTTCAATGTTTTCTATGCAGTATAAAACTAATTTATGTGAATACTTTATGATAAAAATTAAAAATAATTATAATATATAATAAATAAGAATAACTAAATGATAATAATAAAAACATCAATTAAATAATAATAATAAATAATAGTAATTAATTTCTTCTTTAATAAGTATGTAAATTCAGCATTTTAATGTCTTCTTATTTTTTTTTTACGAACGAAAACTCTAAATTTGTTAAATTGTTACTTCTTTTCTTGAAATTAATGTGTGAGTTGACATTGACTTGACGTTAAAAAGTGTTTTAAATGCAAGAAGCCATTGAAATAAAGACAGTGATCTTATTTTAACCCCCATGTGATTTACTTGTTTGTTCTAATTTAAGAGAAAGTACATTTTCTTTGTATTTCTTCCATTCTTATCTTTTTTCTTACCTTGTTGCTAGAAGATTACATTTATTTATTTATTTTTAATTTTGTTCTTGTAAATGGAACTGTTTATTTTTAGTACATGAAAAAAAAAAACACATTTTAACAAAAAGACTTAATTTTCTTTTGAAACATAGTAAAGAAGTAAAAGTAAAACGTTCTAAAGAAACATAGTCTTATGAACATAGTAAATTTATCTTTAAAGATCGAATACAAGTAGCCGATATATATATAAAATCATCAGATTTTATAGGTAATGAATAAATAATAGGTAATAATCAGATTTAATAGATAATGAATAATAAATAATCAGATTTAATAGGTAATGAATAATGTAATAATAGATTTAATAGGTAATGAATAATGTAATAATCAGATTTAATAGGTAATGAATAATGTAATAATCAGATTTAATAGGTAATGAATAATAGGTAATAATCAGATTTAATAGGTACAATAATAGGTAATAATCAGATTTAATAGGTAATGAATAATAGGTAATAATCAGATTTACTAGGTAATGCATAATAAGTAATAATCAGATTTAATTAATGCATAATAAGTAATAATCTTTAATAGGTAACGAATAATAGGTAATAATCAGATTTAATAGGTAATGAATATTAGGTAATAATCAGATTTAATAGGTATTGAATAATAGGTAATAATCAGATTTAATAGGTAATGAATAATAGGTAATAATCAGATTTAATAGGTAACGAATAATAGGTAATAATCAGATTTAATAGGTAACGAATAATAGGTAATAATCAGATTTAATAGGTAACGAATAATAAATAATCAGATTTAATAGGTAACGAATAATTAATAATCAGATTTAATAGGTAACGAATAATAGGTAATAATCAGATTTAATAGGTAATGAATAATAGGTAATAATCAGATTTACTAGGTAATGAATAATAGGTAATAATCAGATTTACTAGGTAATGAATAATAGGTAATAATCAGATTTACTAGGTGATGAATAATAGGTAATAAGATTTAATAGGTAAGGAATAATAGGTAATAAGATTTAATAGGTAAGGAATAATTGGTAATAATCAGATTTAATAGGTAAGGAATAATAGGTAATAATCAGATTTAATAGGTAATGAATAATAGGTAATAATCAGATTTGATAGGCAATTAATAGGTAATAATCAGATTTTATAGGTAATGAATAATAGGTAATAATCAGATTTAATAAATGAATAATAGGTAATAATCAGATTTTTATAGGTAATGAATAATAGGTAATAATCAGATTTAATAGGTAATAAATAATAGGTAATAATCAGATTTTATAGGTAATGAATAATAGGTAATAATCAGATTTATTAGGTAATGAATAATAGGTAATCAGATTTTATAGGTAATGAATAATAGGTAATAATCAGATTTAATAGGTAATGAATAATAGGTAATAATCAGATTTAATAGGTAATGAATAATAGGTAATAATCAGATTTACTAGGTAATGAATAATAAGTAATCAGATTTAATAAACGAATAATAGGTAATAATCAGATTTAATAGGTAATAATAATAGGTAATAATCAGATTTACTAGGTAATGAATAATAGGTAATAATCAGATTTTTATAGGTAATAATAATAGAATAATAGGTTTTATAGGTAATGAATAATAGGTAATAATCAGATTTAATAGGTAATGAATAATAGGTAATAATCAGATTTACTAGGTAATGAATAATAGGTAATAATCAGATTTTATAGGTAATAATAATAGGTAATAATAATAGGTTTTATAGGTAATGAATAATAGGTAATAATCAGATTTAATAGGTAATGAATAATAGGTAATAATCAGATTTGATAGGTAATGAATAATAGGTAATAATCAGATTTTATAGGTAATGTATAATAGGTAATAATCAGATTTAATAGGTAATGAATAATAGGTAATAATCAGATTTAATAGGTAATGAATAATAGGTAATAATCAGATTTTATAGGTAATATAATAGGTTTTATAGGTAATGAATAATAGGTAATAATCAGATTTAATAGGTAATGAATAATAGGTAATAATCAGATTTAATAGGTAATGACTAATAGGTAATAATCAGATTTAATAGGTAATGAATAATAGGTAATAATCAGATTTAATAGGTAATAGGTAATTGAAAAGGTTTTCATGTAGAATATCTATATCTGCCTATCTATATACCAGCTAGACCTATCTGACGAGATTTTCTTCTTCTTTCTGCCTTTGATTACCTAACATGAATTTTTTACGGGTTAGGAATGTTAGTCGTATCTAGAAACCCTGGTTTGTCGTACTACGGTCATTTACTATACACTACGGATAATTAGAACGGAACCTACGGATTAAAGTGGATTACAAACCACTACAAACATCCATGCCAGATGCCAGGATTCAAATCCGAAACCAGTGGCACTTGCCTAGACCTGTTGATGTTGCTAATTTCAGGATAAATACTAGGCATGATTATGTTGGGAACACCTTTACAGATTTGGACTGACAGACTCTCAACTTTGTTTGACTAATTCTGACATGAGTGGGGACCACTTGAACTACTGTCCTAGCTTTGTGTGTTATTCTGAACTGTATTGGTATAACCGTTCATAGACTGTTGGCGGCCCAGCCTAAGTCTGCCATAAGATAAAAAAAAGCATCTTAATACTTCTAACATAAAATAAGAGAATTTATGAATCAAAGTAACCAGATTTATATAATAAACATTATAACCAATTGGTATTTATTGAAACACATGCATTATGTATTAAAATATTTATTTGGTTGTGTGGAAAAATAGTATTTGATTGTAAATATATTTAAGGATTCTCACCTGTTTCTACAAACCATTTCTTACAAACTTTTATGAATATAAAATACTCTTTGCTATTGTCAAAAGTGATGCGCCTAATCCCGGAGGATACCTCTAAAACTCTTGACGCATGCATAAAGGATATATTTTTAAAGTTACAAAAAGAGAGAAGTCTACTCTAATAGGATTATACTATATTTCAACCTCCAAAACTGTTGGACATAAGAAATGACATCTTTTTACCCCTTTCACTGACACTTCTAAATTAAATTTCTCTCTCGTCTACCGCGAGTCGAAAAGCTTCTTAGACATAGGCTTTTGGAAGAAAAGTATCTTAAATTTATTCTACCTCTGTCCAATGGCACATAAAGCATCTCAGTTTACATAACCTTTGAGGTTTACGAGAAGAAAAGAAAAAAAAAAAAAGGATGGCAACAGGGTGGACTTTGTGAGTTTTTTACTTTACGGTTTGCGCTGTATAAAGTAGAATCTGGCAAGTTCCATATTTTAAAATAATGTTTCTTATCGTAACAGAGCTTTAACGCATGGAAGGAGTTATTCAAGATGTATATAAGACACTAATAAGTGCCAGAAATAATTGTGCACTTTGATTTGATATACCTGTTTTGTTTAAAAATTACATATATGTGTTTTCTAAGAATAAAATTTGAGATTATTATTTAACAGATATTCAAAAACATACGTGGAATTCTTATTTGATAATAAATTTATGTGATGCAATGTTTTACAATTTGTTTAAAACTTTGTATAAATAAATATATTTAAAAATATTTTTAATTATTAAAAAAAATGATCATATTCATCTTTTTCTGATATTCTTCTTCTTTTCTTTTTACGGGTAGACTTGTCAGCCCTATGCAAAATGCTCTACAATCATATTAGACCGAGACTTACAGTTTAAAGTGTATTCCAAACCACTACACATAGTCATGGCTCCACCGCGACTCGAATCCAAAACTTTTAAAGTGACAATGATAGTCAGAACATTAGCCACTCTGCCATTAGGCCCAAAATATCTCCTTAATAAAATATATTTTATTTAAATCCAAATGAAACAAATTTATAATGTATAATGATTTTATAGTTTAATTTTAAATGTGATTTTAATAAAATAGTTTTATTTAAATCCAAATAAAACTATTATGAAATAAAAATTTAAATCTTGTTTAACAGATAAGATTGAAAAACATATATTGAATTTCTTGTTTGATTATAAATTTATGGTTGTACAATGTTTTATAATTTAATTTGAAATATCATTTTAAAAAAAATATTTTTTATTTAAATCCAAATAAAAGCTATGACTTGTACTTTTTGTTCATACTCTTAGATTCTTTTTATGTTTATTTATTATATTGATAATTGTGAAAAAAATTCTTATAGAGCAATTAATAATTCAGAAGCAAATATCTGTATGCAATGTATTGAAGTCAAAATATCCTGTAGTAAAAATAAATTATATTAAACAATGTACATTTACAATATAAATGACTTCTAAACCTTTCAATTAGTAACGATAGATTTCATAGATTTAACATAGATTTAATTCCATGTTAATACAGTTTTCTTGTTAGTGCATTCATAGGTATTTCTTATCACTTCCATTTTATTCACAATTTTCTTTAAATATTTTTAGTTTCCAGACGAACAACATAAAATATATTTTTTTTTATCTATCTGTTACCAACATGCTATTGAAGCAAATCTCTTAAATCTTTACTCATATATTCTATATTTCTATTTCAAACAGATAGTATTGTATTTCAAACATTGTCATTTTTTCCTTTTGTTGTAGATAGACGATCAGTTTTAGTGTAACATATCATTGCAATCCTTAAATCTGAATTGCAACCATAAACCGACATTTATTTCATTGACGTTTGTTTATCTTCTTTCTTGATATGATAAGTAAAAATAATTCCAATTCACTCTTTACCTGCAGTTCGATTCGTGAAGAAACTACTATAAAAAATACATTTTATATGAAAAAGTAAAATAATAATTTTCGTATGTCCCATTTGATAAAAACAACGAATTCGATTCTAACATAAGAGAAAATTGTTGGTCAAAATATGGTTGTTAATGTAATAGTCTGTGCATTTTTGGGAATGATATGTTGTTACCATTTTGTGCTATGTCAAAAAATGAAAATGTATTGTGTTATATCAGCAACTCTATCAGTTGAACAGGCTGGTGGATAGCATGTTTGCCATCGGAAATTAGACAGCTCAAATCGAGACTCAGGAAAATAAGATGAACAAAATGTTTACGTATTTCAAATTGGGATGGACGGATAAAAAATATGTGGGCAAAAAAGTTTCTCCATTGCGTAGTAGGAGAAGTGAAAATTATGCGATATTCCAAATACTATACGTAGGTGTATTCTTTTTATAATAAAATGTGACTAGAATTTCTGAAGTCATCGATTTGACGATAGAAATGAATACATTTCTCATGCAAAATCACATGAAACTGTGTTACTTTTCTCAGATTAAATTAATTAAACTTTTATTTAAGATATTCAAATTTTTTGATTGAATACATAAAAGTATTCCAATTTAACATAAAATTCAATACATGCCATTCTATTTGAGATTGAATACTCAGTAGTCAATGCATCAAAAATATAAACTATATTTTTTATTTTTTTTTTAAATATTGCTTACATAAGGGTTCGTATGTACAGATCGATATGACTATATTAAATGTTTAAATATTTTTCAAGAGTTCAAAATTAATTAATGGATAGAAAATTAACCGTTTAACTGGCCTTGACTGGATATTTTTTCTTCAATATTTTATAAAGATATATATATATATATATATATATATAGCTATTTTATATATTCAATTGGCATATTAATTTTTCTTTGTAAACCTATTTCACTACTTAACGTATTCGTTAAGCCGTGTTAAGTGACAATACTGTTGCAGAGTATTGGTCTTCAAGTTCGAATCCCATGATGATAACTGCTTTCAGAAACAAAGACTCGACGACGATCATGATAACGCACAGAAAGACTATAATCGACGATTATACGTATTTAATTGTTTAGTTTCAGTTTTAATGCATTTACCATAACCATTATTGAGATAAAGTGTATAGTTGAATAAACAATGTAACCGCAATTGACCTTATTATAGTATGGTTTTCAGTTTATTTCAGATACTTTTTTGTGCTATAAGTTAGCCTTAATAAAAACTCTTTTGTTGAAAGTACAGTGAGTTAAAAAATAGAAACAGTTAATAGATTGATTCCAATCACTTAAGTATTTATTATTAAAATAACAATTTATTTTATGTTTACCTCAAAATATTAGTTCAATATTCTTTAAAAATAATTTTAGGATTTCTTATTAATAACAAACAATCTTATGAATAATGATATCGTGCTTTAAAAAGAATTTTTAAGCAAAATATTCAAAAAACTCGAATGATTTTTTTTTCCATGTTGATGTTTCTCAAGTCATTAATTTAAAAGAAAATGTAAGATTTTAAAATACTTTTTATTTGCTCAATATTAATTTGTCCCTAGAGTAAGTTTTTATTTAACAAATGCAAACGAAAAACTGGATATTTTTTTAATCGATAACGAAACCATAAACTGAAAGTTTGTTTAAAAAAGTAATTTTAGTTCGAATTCATTCATTTTAAGGTTTTTATTCAAATATAAAGTATTGAAAACTTATTTGCCTTTGGGTATTTTTTTTCTAAATTAAAATTTTCTCTTTAAAATATTTTTTAATATGAATAATATTTTCTAGCAGAAATGGAAGAAGTTTAATTATTCTTACTTTTTGAAAAACATTCACAAGGATTAGAATAAATGAAACATATTTCAGCGATACCAAACTTTTAATAAAGAATTTTCTTTTTTACCATTCCAACTTTTATAGAAAGCGAACACAATAATCTGAGAACTTTTGAATAGTTAATTTGAAGCCTCAGTTGTTTCTTATTTAAAAAAAAAATATTCTAAGTAAAGAGTCTTCAGGGGCATTTAGTTGTCAGTTGCTTGATTAACGATCGCCTGAAATATCTAGGGTTTTAACATTGCGATGAAACAAAGAAAATGTTGCTGATTGTCATTTTAAATACTGCGTTGTTGTTTTAAGCAATTTTATAAAAGTATTGGGTAAATAAAACAAATATTTAAAAATATATGAAAGAATAATCGTGCATATGTACATATTGCATTATGCCATGGATATTATGGGTATAAAAATTAGTTGAAAATGTTGCAAAGAGATGGTGTTAAATTGCCATGTTACCTTTGGTGTTCATTTTCTATGACTAACTGCCCCATGGAGAGCCGAGATCATCTGTGTAATGGCAGAATCTGAAACATAAGATGTTTCCTTTTTCACGAGCAAACATCTTATGTTTCGGAATCTGCCAGTGGATTGTCAGCCGTAGCCCATCAGCCATGCTAGACCTGAAGCTGTGGTTTAAACTATATTCCAATCCTTTACAATCATCCATGGCACCACCGCAACTCAAGACAAGCAAAAAGAGCCAGATCAAACCTCAAAACTACTGGCCATCAGAGCCAGAATATTTTATCAACCCCAAAACTTACCATTACATTTATGAAAAAGGAAAATTTCATATAATGCTGATAAAAATACATCCTTCTTTCAAATAATCCTTAACAAAATAAAGTATTTAAAAAATGTGTTTCATTTTTCACGCTTCAATTGTTTAATGTTTTATCCAAAGCAAAAATTTTTTTGCAATCGTATAATCCCAGTAGTTACCAATAAGTCAAGTTACCAAGAATAATAAGTTACCAATAATTATCTGGATGTACTGAAGTGCCTTAAAATGTAAAACTCTTTTAACTGTGAAATAGATGTTAGATCTCTAGAGTTCACAACGGACTTCAAACTGCTCCACTGATATTAATTTCTGGGATTGAAGTTTGGTTTGTCGCTCTACGGTCATCTTGTGCACATGCGGACTAAACAGACTTACAGATTAAAGTGGATTCCAAACCACTCGCAAACATCCATGCCACCGCCAGGATTTGAACCTGAAGCCTGTGATGCCAGGGGGCTAGTAACTTGGCTACCAGGCCGCCCTGGGATTGAGGAGACCAGACAGTAAGAATTGAGCAACTAACTATTATATAAGGATTAATTAGTTCAGAACAAAATGCACTTAAGAAATGATTCATAGTAGCTGTAAGAATTTTTAAACAAATATATATCAAAATTTGAATGATTTTTTTTTTTTATTTCACGTTGATGTTTCTCAAATCATTAAAAAGGAAAAATTTAAGATTTTAAAATACTTTTTATTCGCTTAATATTAATTATCCCTAGAGTATTTATCCCTAGTCTTATTAAAAAAAAAAAAAACCCCGAAAAACTGAAAAATTTTTTCAAACAATAATTAGTTCGAATTCATTCAATTTTAAGTTTTTTAATCAAATATAAAATATTGAAAATTCATTTGCCTTAGAGCATTTTTTTCGAAATTAAAAATGTTCCTTTAAAATATATTTTTAATGGGAATAATATTTTCTAGCAGAAATGGAAGTCAGTTTAATTATTCTTACTTTAAAAAAAAAAGAACATTCACAAGGATTAGAATAAATGAAACACATTTTACCGATACCAAGCTTTTATCAAAGAATTTTCTTTCTTTTTTTTTGTCCATTCCAATTTTTTATTGGACAGCTAACACAATAATCTTAGGCATTTTGAATAGTTAATTTGAAGCCTCAGTTGTTTCTTATTTAAAAAAAAGACATTCTAAGTAAATAATCTCCAGGGCATTTAGTTGTCAATTGTTTGATTAACGATCGCTTAAAATATCCATGCTTTTAAAATTGCGATGAAACTAAGAAAATGTCGTTGATCGGTATTTTAAACATTTTAATTGCTAATGTTTTAAACTACACTGGTGTGCAAAACGTAAGAAACAATGTAAAAATTTAGCAGATAGCCATGAAATAGCAGAAAACGAGGTCTGGAGATCAGTACAATGAACATGTAAGTCAGTAGAAACGTCATGCGTATGCAAAATATCAGGAACGAAACGTCGGAGGCGACGTGAGCGTACGCAAAACGCGTGATGTTGGCGCGAGCAGCTCAACAGTAGAATAAAAGGAAAGACGGAGACGCAATTCAACCTATTCGCTGCAAGTGAGTCAATTCGTGAAATATGGCTAGTAGAAATCACCTGGAAGATTTCATACGTGAAGAATGATCGGAAAGCTGGAGGAGGGGCGTACTGTCACCAGTGTTGCTGCAGAGTTCGGAATCAACAAAAGTGTCGTTTCGCGCTCTTGGAAAACGTTCCAAACCACAGGTACAGCTGTTAGAAAGTTTGGTGGTGGCCGCCCGAGGAAAACAACTGCAGGGGATGACCGATATATCATCCTGCAGGCGAAAAGAGGCCGACAGCAATCAGCAAGCGCCATTGCTCAGCAACTCTGTACAGCAACGGGCGACAAGTGTCGCAGTTTACAGTGGCCAAACGCCTTCACAAAGTGGGCCATTTCGCCCGCCGTCCTGAACGCTGCCTTCGTTGAAAGTTGGCCACCGACGCCACCGTTTACAGTGGTTCAGAGAGCACAAAAACTGGACAACTGATCAATGGAGTCGTGTCCTCTTTACGGAGGAGAGTCGGTTCTGTGCCAGAAGAGATTCTCGACGCGTTTTGATTTGGGGGAGGTCGGGACACGGTTTTATTGCAGTAACCTCAAGGAAAGACACCGTTATGGTGGTTCTGGAGTTCTTATCTGGGGAGGCATTTTACTGAACGGGCGTACTGAACTCCACGTTTTTGACAGAAGGTCTGCAACCGGGGATCGCTATTGTGCGGATGTACTTCTTCCCCATGTGCGTCTGTTCCGAGGTGCCATTGGCCCTGACTTCATTTTTATGGATGACAATGCACGGCCCCATCGGACTCTTGCTGTTGAGGAGCTACTGGAAAGTGAAGATATCACTCGAATGGATTAGCCAGCGTACTTCCCAGATTTAAATCCCATCGAACATGTGTGGATGCTTTGGGAGACGCATTGCAGCACGCTTACATCCTCCGGAGAATACCGAACAACTCAAACAGATGCTGATTGAGGAATGGGCACTCCTACCGCAAGAAATGTTGCACCAGCTGGTTCTGAGTATGCGGAGACTGTGCGAAGCAGTGAGGGGTGGGCATATCCCATATTAAGGAACATCTGCTTGTTGTTCTTCCTCTTGATAGACAATCATAAATCACGATACTATTCGTTCAATAAAGCTTGTTTTTGTTTGATTCCATACCGTATGCATTGTATTCCTTTTTCAGCGCTGATGCTTTCGTCATCTTTTACGTACATAATATTCTCCCTCATTTCTGAATGTCATGTCTCTCAGATGATTTCTCGTGTAGTTATGACAAAACGGAAAGATTTCGTACAATGATAACAAAACTTTACAAATAAACCATTGTAAAGGCTTAATTAAGTAGAAAAGCTTGATTGCAATTTGAATTAAGTGATTATTTTTTTAAAATCTTTAATGTTTAATGTAAAACAAAAGTCTTTATAATTTTCTATGTGTCATTATACTGAATATATGTTAATTATTATGTTTATTAATATGTTATACATTCTATGGTTGAGAATTATTCAACTGACGGTAACATAATATAATTTTTTTTATGATAAAATTGTAATTTTTAAATTCATATGTTTTCCTTACTAAATAAAAATAGTTATATATTAACAACATTAAATAGAGTGCGAAAAAATAGCAGAATCAAGGGTCTAATAAATTTTCTTTTAAATCACTGTACGTCTGTAATATACATATCTAGTAGAAATCCTACCCTAGTCGTCTTCTGCACTAAGGAACTCAGCTCCCAATAACGTCGTGATGGTCAATTAGCTATCACTGTGGACTTTGTTACCATAGGCTTCAGGTTTCAAACCTGAAGGTTTGCAGACATGTTTGATAGTGATGCGGAAACCACATTAAACAGTAGGTCCCAGTCTAACTAGCCCAAAGTGTGTACAAACAGTCCGTAGACCGAGAAAACATACCAAATAATTCTCCCAATCTGACATAAAATAAGCAATAAAATTTCTCATATGCATTTTATAATTTACTGATAATAGCAATATTCCTTACAAATGTATTACCCTTTCCACATGCATTCCTATTTATATGCATCAATTACCTTTAGCTAAAATGTATTTAAATGACTAATCCTCTCATTCTCAATAGCTTTGATCGTTAAATCTGTTTGTTGTTTCTTATTCCACTTGGCTGGCCAAGCCCACGAGCCCATACGTACTCATGATTGAAGGGGAAGGAAGTAGCTTCTGTTGTGATGGAGCACCCGTAGGTAGAAGTCAGACTATGGCTCCGTGACGCTCTAACAGTCATAGGAGACCGGGACCTACGGTTTAAAGTGGATTCGAACCACAACAAACATCCATGGCACCGCCGGGATTCGAACCCGAAACCTGTGGCACCGAGCGCTAGACACTCGGCCATTCAGGTCCCAAATTTGTGAATGCCAACGGCACGCGGTGTTTTCCAGGTGACCACCCACCCAAGTACTGACCGCGCCCAATGATGCTTGACTACGGTGATCTAACGAGAACCGGTATATTCGGCATGGTATGGCCGTTGGCCTCGTTAAATCTTTGACAGAAGAATCTATTCATACTTTACTTTCATCAATGAAAAGACTTATCTTAACATTCTGAAACGGAATAAATGTAATGATCGAATAGCACTGGTCTCTTTGAAGTTCCAATTTTAACAAGACCCTCATTAAAAGTAGCGCATTAAGTGCTTTAAAGTTTACATCAATGAATTCCTCGCAGTAATTGTTTGTATTGGGTACGACTTGTTTGCCATCCACGGCAAAAATTAGATGCAGAAGCAATTCATAATCTTCTTACCCAACCAGACAACAGCCCAAGGGAAGAAGTCCATAAGCCCAATTAGCGCTGCAATCCTTGTTGATGTTTGTCGCCGCCACGGTATTAGCAGACTCGAGATCGTCGTAATAAAAAGTAATGAGTCTGTGTTTATCTTCGAGAAATCCGCTGCATGTTTCCCTTTAAGTGAGCCTCATGTCGTGAGAAAATAAATTTTCTAAAAGACACTGTTCATTGAGAGCATTTTGGAGGTTTTAAATTATTGCAAACCTGAATGTTAAATGTTGCATATAAACCACTTATATAATTCATTTAATTAAACCTTTAGAAAGGTTTAGTTAAACAGAAAAGCTAAATGACAATTTAAGTTAAGTGATTAATTTTTTTAAATCATTAATATTCGAATATAAAGTCTATATAATATTCATCTTGTCATTACTCGAAATACATGATAATTACTCGAAATACATGATAATTTTTATGAATATCCTTTTACCTTGTATGATTAAAAATAACTTAATTTTTGTATAACATAATATAATGTTCTGGTTTTTTATAAAATATTTATAATACATTTAAAATTCATATATTTTTCCTTTACTACATAAATATAATTAGAAATTGACAGCAGAAGCCTCAATTAAGCATTTTCCCGTTATTTTTTTAATTTCAATTTATTTTTACAATAGTTCCTATAGAAGATACTATCATATCCTAATAAATAACTTCCAATTCCATTCAATCTTTTTTTTTTTGTAATAAATATCGCTAGACTCAGATTGAGTGATAGCATGCACCACTGGTAAGCATTAAGACGGAAGTTCAAATCCGCTGTCTTTTCATTGTTACAGACAATGTTTCAAAAACGAAGAGATTCAGAAGGCGTTTGTGATGTTCTGCAATTTGCCTTTTTACTCAGACTGCCTGGTGAGAGAGAGCTTTTTCAGGTTTTCTCCCATACGATACACAAAATGATAGGTAGTTCACGCAAAATGTCCTCCCGGAAGGCACTGCCTCTTTCATCAATGTCACAGAGCCAAGTCAGACTTCTATCTTCGGGTGCTACACCACAACAGGCACTGCCCCCTTTTTTCTTTTCCATGAGACCACTCAAATTCTTGGACTGAGAATCAAAGTGGGATAAGAAAAGTTTTAATGGTAATTACAAATTGTTTTTAACTGTATATAATTATAGATTAAGGATTCTGTCGTATTTCAAGTAAAATGGTTTGATACCCTTTCTTTTTATAAAGATTAAATGACCATATGAAATTTTTATTAATCAGTTAAAAATATTCATTATGTTTATTATTGATTTTGTACAACAATAAACAAATATTTGATAGTAATCATAATAAAATCCTTTTTATCATATTTGGAATTGCCCATCTTGTGTGAACAAGCTTCATATTTCTAAACAAAGCTGCTGATATTTCCCAAAAATCCCAACCCGGAAGCTTAATTAATCCATCCTTCCCTAAATCCACACTGAGATGTCATGTAAAAGAGGGAGAGATCGAAAACCCTCCTCCTGACCTCTCATTTCCATATATTCTGCAAAATCACCAAATCACTCTTCATTATAATTAGCATCAACTTGTCACGGGTTTGCTAACAATCTGGAACTAATGATGGCGACATTCAATTTGGAAGTGGAGGACATTTTAAGGAAAAATACGGGAGGGGGTGATTTTCTACTAACAAAGTTGGATGTATGGGCTGTTCGTTTAATTGCTCATGGTCTCGATTTTTGAATGGAATATACTCTTTTTGGAATATACTTTTGAATTATACAAGAAAATTAATGAAAAATTATTCTGAAATGTTTGTTAATTAACAAGGTATTGATATTCTAGTACTATTGAATTTTCTTTTGACATGGATTTTAATGATGTTTTCTTTTTTTCTGAATTCATTTAATACGTAAAAGCAAAGAATATTGCTGTTTCTTTGTTAGTAAAATTGAAATGTTTACATTTTTTATGAAAAATGTAAACATTTCAATTTTACTAACAAAGAAACAACAGCTATTCTTTGCTTTACGTATATTCCAATAATAATAAGTAATTTACTTACGTTATATTCGTTACTATAATAAGTTATTGATCATAATTCTAATTTATTTCTTTGAATATTTTATGTTAAAAGATACTATATTATTCTGTGCTGTTAATAAAAGGGCAATTTCGGACGAATAAATCTGTAAAATAATTTAGTACAGCATGTATATAACTTAAAGTGAAATATCATGTTTTTGTAATGTGAATGTTAGGAAAATAGATTATAACTAGGTGTGGCTTAATTGAGATACTGGGGGCACAGTTTGGAGAACTCACAGCTTTATTGATACACTCACAAACACCACACGTGCACAATTAGAGATGTACACTATTTAACATATTTGAAAAACAGATAATTATAGATTCGGAAGGACTCTACTTATAAGCCGAAAATCAGATACTCAGCTAGGCGCAGGATGAGAGAAATATATAATATATCTCTGGGGGAGAGTCTGTAATCCAACTTACACGCAGGTCGCGTCAAATGCTTTTCCTTTCTCACGGGGTGAGAGACTGTAAACTATAATATTTCTCAATAGAAGAACGTGGGTGCTTTTTGTACTCCCTCTCGGGGAGAGTCTCGAAGCCTACTAACCATTTCTCCCGACCGCCACATGCACGATTCTTGCATTGCTTAGGAGGAAGCACGGTTACATTAATTATTTGTGCGTTGTTCCTATTGTCAATTCTTTTTGATATGGTTATAATCAATTAAAATTAAATCAAAAACTATATTTTCTTTACTGAAACGTTTGCAAATATTTTTTGTGATAAAAGTGGACGCTTATATTTGTACATTAAAATTTATTTGATGTTTTTATTAGTGAAATAATTTTTCTAATATTGAATATTGTAAAGTCATTTATTCGTTACAACTTATATTGCCAAAGAAATGAATAATCTTGCAATCTGCTAAATAAAAGGTTTTTCTTGTACATTTTTTGCTTAGAGTCTATTTGGTCTCTTTTAGTTTTATACTTTTCTAATTATTTTTAATTTTTATTTCAAATTACTGTTTTCTTTAAGAATATATTTATTAGTGATATTAAATTGCCGCCAAAAAACAGTCTCATTAAACAAAAAGTTTTTTATCGTCTTAAAAGCTTATTAAAACTTAAAAACAGTTTATTAAGCTTAAAAAAAACATTGATTTTTTTTTTTTTTTTAGTTTTTTACTTCTTTGAACCTTACGCTGAATTTTTAAATTGACCTTGCCAAGGGGAATATTATATTATTTCAATAAAACTGGTAACTGTCCTGACATATACGGCAGTATAAAACTTATGTAATCACGATCATAAAAACGTAAATATATATGTAAAAACGATCATAATAATAAATAATAAATAGCAATAATTTTAAAATAATAATAAAAAAATAATAAATAATAATAGTTAAATGATACTAATGAATAACAGTAATTAAATTCAACACTAGTATATAAATTCAGTATTTCAATGTGTTTATTTTTTATTTACTAATGAAATCTCTAAATTTGTTAAATTGTTACTGCTTTTCTTGAAACTAATGTGTGTGAGCTGACATTGACTTGACGTTAAAAAGTGTTTTAAATGCAAAAAAGAAGCTTTGGAACAAAGTTTTTGTTTTAACCCCATGTGATTTACTTGTTTGTTCTAATTTAAGAAAGTGCATTTTCTTCGTATTTCTTCCGTTCTTATCTTTTACTCATTATTGTTAGAAGATTAAAATAATTTATTTTTAATTTTGTTCTTGTACATTGTACTGCTTATTTTAGTACATGAAAAAAAAAAAGAAGCTAAAAACACCTTTTAATAAAAAGCTTTTAATTTTTCTTTTGAGGCCAGAGTCTCATGAACATTTGTAAGTTTATCTAAAAAGAACGAATACAAGTAGCCAAATACATACAAAATCATCAGATTTATTTCACTGTCGCGGGCATTGAACTGGTATTTATGTAGAATATCTATATATGCTATCTATGTCGCACAGGTATATATATATATATATATATATATATATATATATATATATATAATCTTCTTACGCTTTACAGCCTGTTCCGTCAAGACTGTCTCAGCCAGCTTCCACCAGCTAGACCTACCTAACAGGAATTTACCCTGTTCTTTCTGCCTTTGATTTTCTAACATTTGGCTAGGAGTGTTGGCCTATCTACAAACCTGGTTGTCGCTCTGCTGTCATTTACTATACACGAGGATAATTAGACTAGGACCTGCAGTTCAAAGTGGATTCCAAACAGCTACATCATCCATGGCATACACCGGAATTTAAATCCGAAACCTACGGTACTTGCCTCGCTCTGTTGATGTTTCTAATTTCAAGATAAATATTATGTTTAATCATCTTAGGGAAACGCTGCACAGATTTGGACTCGCAGATTCTCAACTTGCCCACTATACTAGACTAAATTCTAACATGAGCGTGGACCCTTGAAATACTGGCTCTGTACTGTTTGGTTGTAAATACTGCAAAAAAGTCTACGTTGCTAACTAGACTGTACTGTCTGCCGTCATAGACTGTTGGCGATTATACCTAAGTCTGGCGTAGTATAAAACAACATTTTAACACCTACTAGCATAAAATTAGAAAATTTATGAACCATAATGACGTGTAAATATAATAAATATAGTAGCTAATTTTTATTTATTTAAACACATGCATTTCATTTATTTAAAAAATATTCATTTGATTGTATGGAAAAAAGTTATTTGATTTTATGTATATTTAAGGATTTTTGCCAGTTTTTCTTAGAAACTTCCGTGGATATAAAAAATGCTCTTTGCAATTTTTAAAAAAGTGATGCACCTAATCCCAAAGGATACCTCAAACACTCAAGGCACATGCATAAAAGGATATTTTTGAGAAATTACAATATAGAAAGTCTACTCTTATAGGATTCTGTTATATTGCCTTTCCAAAAGTATCACATCTGTGCCTGGTGTTTAATCGCTGGGATTGAGTGCATCACTTTTAAAAATTTACAGCACTGGCAAAAAATGTCTTGCTACCGCAAAATCAAGCCTCAATTTTTTCATACAATCAAATATTTTTAAAAATGCCCAGCTACTGCCTCTTTACATTATATTTACGTGTCATAAATTTCTAATTTTGCTGCTAGTAGGTGTTAAAAATGTTATTTTATATGTTATGAACAAATAATCGCCAGCAATCTATATGACGAACATCTGGTTCGGTGAAGTGATTGTAGACTGCGTACAACCAGAGCAGTACAGGACAATGACGTCCGCAGTAGTCTAGCATAGTGGGCAGGGTGGAGAGAATCTGCATCTGCAGGTGTTTCCCAGATGTTAAACATAATGTTTATCTTGAGGAAATTAGAAAGCATCAACAGAGCGAGGCAATTCCGGTGTATGCCATGGATGATTGGCTGATCAAACTCCCATTTTTTGTAGGTGAACATTCTTACCAAGAACATTGTAGAGAGTGATTTAAGTCTTCCAAGAAGCATTTAAAATATATTTCTTTAATATTTATTGTATCATATTGGACTTAAAAACTTTAAACTAAGTAGATCATGTCTATGAAAGAAATATTCGGCTCAATCTTCTTTATATAGGGCTTTTCGAACGAGGACCTCAGGTGGGCCTGGATTGGAATAGCTCCACTGTAGCCATGCATGTCATAAAACGCGACTAAAATGGACACCTAGTGTCGGGTATAACTGGGTGGGAAGTAACGTCGCCATTTGGGTGTCCTATGTTTTTGTGTCGCAAGGTTAAGGACCAACAGAAGATGCATTTTTTACGCTTTATCATGACCACGGGTTCATGGATATGGTCTAGATGTTGCTGTCAAACTGTGGGAAAAGAAAACAAACAAAAGAAATGAAAAAAAAATGTGTGTGTCTAAAATGTAATTAAAAAAAATATTAAAGCATAAAAATAAAATAAAAACATATTAAAAATATAATTAACTAATATGTTTTCATTATAATTATTGTTTTTTTTTTTGTATAAAAATAATCATTTATAAATATTTTCTATGAAATATGCTCTCCATTTATAATTTGCCCATGAAATCGTTTTTTTTTTTTATTTATTTGGTTTCTGAATAGACGAACATATATTAGAGTAGAAGAACAGATATTATTGGTATTAATTATAATTATTAGTGGCCGACTCGTGGCTTAGTGGTAACGTGCGCTGCTGGTGAGCATTACGGTTTCAATCCGCTGGCAGCATTGTTGTACACACTATTTCAAAAAACTAGGAGACTCGATGGCGTTTGTGATGTTCAACATTTGCCGAGATATTTTAACTATCTAGTGGGAGATTTCCGGGTTTTCTCCCACACGATGCGGAGTAGTTTTTCCTAAAACTCCTCCTGGAAGGTACTGTACTTATATTTCAGTGTCACGGAGCCAAGTCAGACTTCTACCTACGGGTGATCCATCACAAGAGAAGTTGCCTCCTTCCCTCCATCCATGAGGTAGACTGTTCATGAGTATAATATATGAAAACTTACATTATTTCACTTGAATTTATCATTATATTTTGTATTATCTCAATGTTAAGCGCTTCTGTATTGTTATCTCGTCGTTAATCCTTAAAGAAGTATATTACAATGCAATTAAACAATTTCTTTTTGATGATATAGAAAAAAAATACGATTTTTGTAAGGACTTTTTCTCTCTTCGTAGGTAGATATGAAATATGGGATACAAGACTTGAAGTAAATATTTCTTTTTTATCCCTTTGTAGAGGATGAAAAGAAAAGCTGGAGTTTTATTTCCCAAATGGAAAATAGGAAAAGCAGCAGCCCGAATAAAAAAAGAAGACACATCATGGCCGGAAGGTAAAGTGTTCTGTAGACGATAAGGTTCTTTTGCCAGTTAAACCGGTTTGTCTACCACTCAGTCAACGTTCTATTTCTTGCCCCGCAAAAAGGCGATCACTTAAGTTTTTAGATTCTCTTCTTGAAACGAACCCTTTGATGTGAAAATTAGTTTCCCCCTTACTTTTTAGTTCTTTAAGCGGATTGGGGGAGGGGGCAGGTATTCTAAATGGAAATATATTTTTATACAGACGGCAGTAAATGTAATGCGGTTTTACTTCGCATGGTTCTACTATCTGTCACTGGATATATGGTAACTGGATAGAGATTTTTTAAACAAGATTCAGCAACAACGTTTTTTTTTTTTTTACTGTATGGAACAGCATCTACGACTTGGAGAAGTTGACTGAAATATGAGTTTTTCAACTAACACCGAAAAAATGCTGCTAGAAATGGATTTCATTAGGAGTGAGCAGTGTTCTGTTAAAAATAAAAAGGATTTGATCGATACTGGAGACGTATGAAATTTATGTTTAAAATAGTATTAAGTATTCTAGTATTAGTATACCAACTTAAAAATAGCTTCCTCTTTTCAATGGCTTAGAATTTATATTATAAACCCTGCTATTACATTATGATGTTAAATCTATTCGCTTATGAATTATCATTAAATATCAATAAGGGAACATATTGATATATGGAACAGCATATAGCAATATGGAGCAATATAGCATCTTCAAGTTGAAGAAGGTGACTGATATATGAGTTTTCCGCTTACACTGAAAAATGCTACTAGAAATGGATTTCATCAGGAGTGACCAGAGTTCTATTAAAAATAAAAAAAAGGATTTGATCGATATCGGAGACGTGACGTGAAAGTCTAGGTTTAAAAATAGTGTTAAATATTCTAGTATTATTATACCAACTTAAAATAGCTTTCCATTTTCAATGGTTGAGCATTTATGAAACCCTGCGATTACATTATGATGTTAAATCTATTGATGAACTATAATTAAATATAATTACATGGAAAATATTGCTAAAAGGAACAGCATAGCAATATGGAGCAACTATAACATCGTCAAGCTGGAAAAGATTACTAAAATATGAGTTTTTCAACACACTAAAAAAAACTGCTACTAGAAATGATTTCAGCAGAAGTGAGGTAGAGTTCTGGTAAAAATTAAAAAGGATTTGATCGATATTGGAGACGTATGAAATTTTAAGTTTAAAAACAGTGTTAAATCTTTTAGTATTAATATACCAATTTAAAATAGCTTCCTCTTTTCAATGGTTGAATATAGATATTATGGACCCTGCGACTATATCATCATCATAAAACTATTGATGAATTGTGATTAAATATCAATATGTCAGTTGTAGAACCAAATAGAGTAAAATGCCTTCGGTGTAAAACAATATTGTGATGTTAAAATAATAATAGAGGCTGTTTTACCCCATATCAGGTGTCGTATGGAAGCAAACATACATATCTAATCAGATATTTTAATTTTCTGTGTGATACTTTCTGTCCCAATCATCACAAGTTTTGCTTGTTCTCTTGGAATTTGCTCATATTGCAAATTTTATATTTTTGTATTATATGAAAGTTAAGCGTTTATGCACTGTTATCTCGTCGTTAATCATTAAAAAGTATGTTATTACAAAATTAAACAATTTCTTTTGATGACATAAAACAAAAATATGATTTTTAGTAAGGATTTCTATTTTTTTCGAAGATATGAAATGTAAGGATACAAGACATGACCGAAATATTTCTTTTTTATCCCCTCTTAGGGGGGATGAAAGAAAAAGCCTGCGTTTTATTCTCCAAACAGAAAACAGGAAAAAGAAGCAGCCCAAATAAAAAAAAAAAAGACACATCATGGCCCGAAGGTAAACAGTTCTGTAGACGATAAGGTTCTTTTGCCAGTTAAACCGGTTGTCTACCACTCAGTCAACGTTCTATTTCTTGCCCCGCAAAAGGCGATCACTTAAGTTTTAGATTCTCTTCTTGAAACGAACCCTTTTGATGTGAAAATTAGTTTCCCTTACTTTTTAGTTCTTTAAGCGGATTGGGGGAGGGGGCAGGTATTCTAAATGGAAATATATATTTTTATACAGACAGCAGTAAATGTAATGCGGTTTTACTTCGCATGGTTCTACTATCTGTCACTGGATATATGGTAACTGGATAGAGATTTTTTTAAACAAGATTCAGCAACAACGTTTTTTTTTTTTACTGTATGGAACAGCATCTACGACTTGGAGAAGTTGACTGAAATATGAGTTTTTCAACTAACACCGAAAATGCTGCTAGAAATGGATTTCATTAGGAGTGAGCAGTGTTCTGTTAAAAATAAAAAGGATTTGATCGATACTGGAGACGTATGAAATTTATGTTTTAAAAATAGTATTAAAACATTCTAGTATTAGTATACCAACTTAAAAATAGCTTCTCCTTTTCAATGGCTTAGAATTTATATTATAAACCCTGCTATTACATTATGATGTTAAATCTATTCATGAATTATCATTAAATATCAATAAGGGAACATATTGATATATGGAACAGCATATAGCAATATGGAGCAATATAGCATCTTCAAGTTGAAGAAGGTGACTGATATATGAGTTTTCCGCTTACACTGAAAAATGCTACTAGAAATGGATTTCATCCAGGAGTGACCAGAGTTCTATTAAAAAATAAAAAGGATTTGATCTGATATATCGGAGACGTATGAAAGTCTAGGTTTAAAAATAGTGTTAAATATTCTAGTATTATTATACCAACTTAAAATAGCTTTTTCCATTTTCAATGGTTGAGCATTTATGAAACCCTGCGATTACATTATGATGTTAAAATCTATTGATGAACTATAATTAAATATAATTACATGGAAAATATTGCTAAAAGGAACAGCATAGCAATATGGAGCAATATAACATCGTCAAGCTGGAAAAGATTACTAAAATATGAGTTTTTCAACATACACTGAAAAACTGCTACTAGAAATGGATTTCAGCAGAAGTGAGTAGAGTTCTGGTAAAATTAAAAGGATTTGATCGATATTGGAGACGTATGAAATTTTAAGTTTAAAAACAGTGTTAAATCTTTTAGTATTAATATACCAATTTAAAAATAGCTTCCTCTTTTCAATGGTTGAATATAGATATTATGGACCCTGGGACTATATCATCATCATAAAACTATTGATGAATTGTGATTAAATATCAATATGTCAGTTGTAGAACCAAAAAATGAGTAAAAATGCCTTCGGTGTAAAACAATATTGTGATGTTAAAATAATAATAGAGGCTGTTTTTACCCCATATCCCGGAGTGTCGTATGAAGCAAACATACATATCTAATCAGATATTTTAATTTTTCATATTGATACTTTCTTGTCCCAATCATCACAAGTTTTGCTTGTTCTCTTGGAATTTGCTCATATTGCAAATTTTATATTTTTGTATTATATGAAAGTTAAGCGTTTATGCACTGTTATCTCGTCGTTAATCATTAAAAGTATGTTATTACAATTAAACAATTTCTTTTTGATGACATAAAACAAAAATATGATTTTTAGTAAGGATTTCTATTTTTTTCGAAGATAAGAAATGTGGGATACAAGATACATGACCGAAATATTTCTTTTATCCCTCTTGGGGATGAAAAAAGAAAAGCTCATTTTTCTTATTCTCCAAACAGAAAACAGGAAAGAAGCAGCCCAAATAAAAAAAAAAAAAAAAAAGACACATCATGGCCCCGAAGGTAAAACAGTTCTAGACGATAGTTAAACCAGTTGTCTGCCAATCAATGAACAACGTTCTATTTCTTGCCCCGCAAATATGTGATTACTGAAGTTTTAGATTTTCTTCTTGAAACGAACTCTTTGATGTGAAAATTAGTTTTCCCCTTACTTTTAGTCCTCAAACGGATTGGGAGGACCGGGCATTCTAAATGGAAATATATATTTTTATACAGGCGCAGCAGTAAATGCAATGCGCTTTTCTTCTCATGGTTCTATCTGTCGCTGGATATACGGTTACTGGATCGAGAGATTCTTTTAAACAAGATTCAGCAACAAGGGTTTTTGTTGCTGTATGGAATAGCATCTTGAAGTTGGAGAAGCTGATTTCGGAAAATATGAGATTTATTCAGTTTGTACTGAAAATATTCTACTAGGAAATGGATTTCTTCAGGAGTGAGTAGAGTTTATTAAAATAAAAAGGATTTGATCGTATGGAATTTTTGGTTTAAAAATAGTGTTAAATATTCTAGTATTAGTTTACCAACTTAAAATAGCTTCCTCTTTTCAGTGGTTTGGATATTTATATTATAAACCCCGTGTCTGAGCCTGAATGGCTGAATATCTGGCGCTCGGAGACACAGGTTTCGGCACGTGTTCCGGCGGTGCCAGAGATATTTGAGAGTTGTTCGGAATCCATTTTATACCGTAGATCCCAGTCTACAAGAAAATGGTAGAGCGTTAATGCTTGAGGTTTGAATTGGCACTTCAATCATCGGTTCCTTGCTAACAGTGAAGCTTGATTATTACCCATGGCCATGGACATGTCTGCGACAGGGTCCCTTGAATTGGTGTAGGTTTTCAAAGGACAAGAGACCAGGGGCATGAAATAAAAACAACACTGAGTATATTATGATGATAATTTTGATGAATTATGACTAAATGCTATAATGTTATAAATGTAGATGTTATTATGTTGCGTCAGTTTTAGATTGAATTCAGTGTAAAACTATATTGTGAAGATGTAAAATAGTAAAAGAAGCGGTTTCACCTCTATTACTTTGTATGGATTCAAACATATATCCTTCAATCATATATTTTAAATTACGATATTTTAAATTTTTCTCATAATCACAAATTTTTCTTTTTTTCTTTCATTTTGCTAATTTGCTAATTCTATATTTCTGTATTATCTCAATGTTAAGCTGCTTCTGTATTGTTTGCTCGAAAGTTAATCTTTAAAGAATTATATTATTACAAAAATTAAAATACAATTTCTTTTGATGATATAGAACCAAAATACGCTTTTCTGTAAGGATTTCAGTTTTTTTTTTTTCGAAGAAAGATATGAAATGGGGGATACAAGACATGACCAAAAATATTTCTTTTTTATTCCTCGCGTAGAGAAGGAAAAGAAAAGGTGAAGTTTTTATTCCCCCAAACTGAAAAT
>BPLR01016605.1:0-50564 GCA_021605095.1 Caerostris extrusa | reverse complement strand
CCCTGTTCTCCATCGGGAGTTTAAAAGAAGAGAAAAAGGGGGTTGGCTTCTCTTCCATGGGGGTGGTTGGGGGTCGAGGGGGGAAGGAGGGGCGCGATGCTATTGGGTCGGTCGCCAATCTCTTCCCATCGATCCCTTGCTGGTGTTCTTGTTGTCTTTTCTGTCTGTAGATAACGAAAACGACTGTGGATTTTTATTTGAGGACATCCAACCGAGTTTCTTCCTCTGTGTCGTCTCGCTGGTGACATTTTTAATAGGCGGTGAGGATTTGGCGGGCAGGTGTGGGATTTCGGGAGATGAGAATCGATGTTGTGGAAAGTTAAGTATACGACTGAGAAGAAGAAGTATCGAGTGGTTTTCAAGTTTTGGAAGTTGGGTATCGAGTTTCGTTTTTGTTGGTGGTGTTTTTTTAGTTTTATCATGTGGGAACTGAGATTTGGTATCGGAAGTTTGCCGATCTATCGAAAAAAAGAATAATCAATAAATGAATCTATGGGAAATAAAAAAAATATTGAAATACGTTCCCCATTTTATTACTTTGAATAAAAGAATAAATCGAACATTTATTTTTTTTCAAATATTTTTCATTGGCACAAAGGCCTACCATATGGGCCAATGCCATATGCCAACTGGCAGATTGCGAAAAAAAGAGATAGCTTTCTTTTACGGGGTAGGGTTGTGATCCTTATGCCCAATTGTCCCAATTGCGCAGTCATGCTAAACAGAACCTACAGTTTACTGTTTTGGTAAGGTGGAGACGGCAGACAGGAGAGATGTTTTTGTAAGTGTTAGGAACTACTGATTTGGCAGAGTGGATTCCGAACTACTACAAACATCTATGGCATTACTGAGAGTTGAACTCAAAACCTGTGATTCCTGTGGCATGGAAATGAAGTCTTTAGCATGCAATTACTATATAATCACATTTAATCATTTTATAGATTTTGAGAACAATACCTCTTCTCAGGCACAGTTCAATAAATGACTTTCCAAACATTGAAAAGTTATAAATTCGATGACTCACAACTAGTTTCCTTTTTATATTCTTTCAAATATTCTTCATTACACAAAAAGCCCCATATGGGGCAAGGCCGTCTGCCAACTGGCAGATTTAGAGACAGGAGATGTCAACTCTAAGGCTGACTGATGTAAGGCTGTCAACCCTACCCGCATTTCTTTTTATGGGGTAGGATTGACAGCCTATGCCCAATTGTCCCAATTGCGAAGTCATGTTAGACTGGCACCTACAGTTTACTGTTTTGTTAAAGTGGAGGACGGCAGACTGGAGAGAGGTTTTTGTAAATTTTAGGACCTACTGTTTTGATAAAACTGGATAGGATTCCTTTTTATAATTCTGGTGTATAAAAGTCTCGATTCGTTATTCCGAAGCTACATGTTGAAAAGAAATAAAAAGAAAAACCGACCCAATAAATAAATGAACGAATGAACCGCTCTTTTTTTCTTCTTTTCTTGCTGAACTCGAAGAAAGCATTTGATTGAATCGCATCACGGCGAGAACAAAAAGCCTTTGATTCTGTAGAAAATTGCCACGTTACGACCACTATCCTCAAATGAGAAGAATTTAACGATTCCTTTTGTCCCAGCAAGAGCCATTTCGTTTCCTCAAGTGCATTTTTAGTCAGTGTTCTATCTCAGCCCCCCTCCATCGATTGCAAAGTGGCGCCGGACCGAAAAAGAAGAAGAAATAGAACAAAATCTCGCTTCATTCCATCGTTACACAGTCCGACGCTCATCCCTACCTCCCCCTTGTTCTCCATTGGGAGTTTAAAAGAGGAAGAGGAAAAAGGGAGGCGGGGGGGGTCTTTCCTTCCGTGGGATGGTCGGGGTCGGAGGGCAATGTTATTGGATCGTTCGTTAATCTACTCTCCCATCGATCCCTTGCTGGTCTTGTTGCTGGCTTTTCTGTCTGTAGATAACGAAAACGACTGTGGATTTTTATTTGGAGGACATCCAACCCAGTTTCTTCTTCTGGTGTCGTCTCGCCGGTAACATTTTTAATTGGCGTAGGTGAGGATTTGGCGACAGGTGTGGGATTTCGGGAGATGAGAATCGATGTTGTGCGTTAAGTACGACTGAAGAAGAAGAAGTATCGAGTGGTTCTCAGTTTTGGAAGTCGGGTATCGAGTTTCGTTTTAGTTGGTGGGTTTTTAGTTTTATCAAGTGGGAACTGAGATTTGGTATCGGAAGTTTGGCGATCTATCGAAAACGACCGATCAATAACTGAATCTATGGGATATAATACGAAGAAAGATTTAAAATAACTCTGGGAAGTAAAAAAAAAATATATATATTGAATTGCATCGTCCATTTTGTTACTTGGATTAGAAGAATAAATCGATCATTTATTTTTTTTAAATAATCTTCATTGTCACAAAAGCCCCCAGGTTTTGCCAAGGCCGTCTGCTTACTGGCAGATTTTGAGACTGAAAATAGCTTTCTTTTTACGGAGTAGGGTTGCCAGCCATATGCCCAATGCTCTACGGTAACATTAGAGCGGGACCTACAGTTCACTGTTTTGGTAAAGTGGAGAACGGTAGAGCAGAGAGATGTTTGGTAAGTGTTAGGGCCTATTGTTTTAGTGATGTGGATTCCGAACCACTACAAACATGTATGGTACAGCCTGTACCAATCACTCAAATAGAGCCGATTTATTAGTATTAAAAAGAAGAGGCATGTTCAATCAAACAGACTCGATACAAACAAAATCGATAGAGATAATCTCTTGCCACTTTATTCTTTTTCTCATTTAGAATTTGGCTTGGTTTGTAGCTCTACGGTAATTTTCTGCATACTTTTAGCTAATCAGACCGAACCTATAGTTTAACGAGATTCCGAACCATTAATAAACATCCATGCTGCCTCCAGGATTCGAACTTGAAGTCCGTAGTCCGTCCGTTTTACAACTTTTAAGAAATGAAGTATTTGTCATACTATTACCATATAATCACATTTAAACACTTCATCGATGTTACGAATAATACCGTTTCTCAGGAACAGTTCAATAAATGGCTTTCCAATCATCGAGAACTTATAAAATCCGATGACTCAATACTATCTTTCCTTTTCTATAATTCTGGCCCCTAAAAGTCTCGATTCGTTATTCCGAAGCCACATGTTGAAAAGAAATAAAAGAAAAACCTACCTAATAAATAAATGAACGAACGAATGAACCGCTCTTTTTTTTTTTTTTTTACTTGCTGAACTCGAAGAAAGCATTTGATTGAATCGCATCACAGCGAGAACAAAAGCCTTTGATTCTAGAAAATGCCACGTTACGACCATTATAAACATATGAGAAGAATTTAACGATTCCTTTTGTCCCAGCAGGAGCCATTTCGTCCCTCAAGTGCATTTTCAGTCAGTGTTCTATCTGAGCCCTTCCATCGATTGCAAAGTGGCGCCGGACCGAAAAAAAGAAGAAGAAATAGAACAAAATCCTCGCTTCATTCCATCGTTCCACAGTCCAACGCTCATCCTTACCTCCCCCACCCCCCAGCCCCTTATTTTCCATCGGGAGTTTAAAAGAGGAAGGGGAAAAGGGGGTCTTCTTTCCGTGGGGTGGTTGGGGTCGGGGGCAATGTTATTTGGTCGGTCGCTAATCTCTCTCTCTCATCGATCCCTTGCTGGTGTTCTTGCTGTCTTTTTCTGTCTGTAGATAACGAAAACGACTGTGGGATTTTTATTTGGAGGACATCCAACCCAATTTCTTCTTCTGGTGTCGTCTCGCTGGTGACATTTTTAATTGGCGTAGGTGAGGTTTTGGCGACAGGTGTGGGATTTCGGGAGATGAGAATCGATGTTGTGCGTTAAGTATAAGACTGAGAAGAAGAAGATGTATCGAGTGTTTTTCAAGTTTTGGAAGTTGGGTATCGAGTTTCGTTTTAGTTTTATCAAGTGGGGCTGAGATTTGGTATCGGTAGTTTGCCAATCTATCGAGAACGATTCATGAATAAGGGAATCTATGGGATATGATACGAAGAAAAACCTCAAATAATTCTGAAAATAAAATAAAAAAAAAAAAGAAATATTGAATTATATTGTCTATTTTAATACTTGGATTTTGGTTTGGTTTGGCTTGATGCTCTACTGTCATTTGTGCACACTTTAGGGTAAACATACCGGGGCCTACAGTTTCACGTGGATTCCGAACAACTCACAAACATCCCTCCACTGCCATGATTCGAACCTGAAACCTTCCGTACCAACAACCAGAACGCTGGCCAGTTGGCCATCAGGCCGCTATTATTGGGAGTAGAAGAAGAACTCTATCTTTTATTTTTGCAAACTTTCTTCAGTGCCTCAGCAGCCCCATGGTGGTCCAATGCCATCTGACTTCAGACAGTTTGCCAGACAAGAGATAGATTTCTTTTTACGGGGTAGGGTTGTCAGCCTTATGCCCAATTGTGCCAATTGCGCAGTCATGTTAGACTGGGACCTACAGTTTACTGTTTTCGTGAAGTGGAGGACGGCATACTGGAGAGATGTTTTTGTATGTGTTAGGACCTACTGTTTCGGTAAAGTGGGTGGATTCCGAACAACTACAAACATATATGGCATCACCGAGAGTTGAACTCAAAACCTGTGGCTCCTGTGGCCAGGAAATGAAGTCTTTAACATGCAATTACTATACAATCACATTTAATCACATCATATATTTTGCGAATAACACCGTTCCTCAGACACAGTTCAATAAATGGCTCTCCAAATATTGAGAACTTATAAATCTGATGAATCACAACTATCTTCCCTTTTTTTATAATTCTGGCGCCTAAAAGTCTCGATTCGCTATTCCGAAGCTACATGTTGAAAAGAAATAAAAAGAAAAACCGATCGCATAAATAAATAAACGAAAGAATGAACCGTTCTTTTTTTTTTTTTCCTTGCTGAACTCGAAGAAAGCATTTGATTGAATCGCATCATGGCGGGAACAAAAGCCTTTGATTCTAGAAAAAGCCACGTTACGACCACTATCCTCAAATGAGAAGAATTTAACGATTCCTTTTGTCCCAGCAGGAGCCATTTCGTTCCTTGAGTGCATTTTTAGTCAGTGTTCTATTTCAGACCCTTACATCGATTGCAAAGTGGCGCCGGACCGAAAAAGAAGAAATAGAACAAAAATCCTCGCTTCATTCCATCTTTCCACAGTCCGACGCACAATCCCTACCACCCCCTAGCCCCTTGTTCTCCATCGGGAGTTTAAAAGAGGAAGAGGAAAAGGGGGTCTTTTTTTCTGTGGGGTGGTCGGGGTTGGGCGGCAATGTTATTGGGTCGATCCCTAATCCCTCTCCCATCGATCCCTTGCTGGTGTTCTTGCTGTCTTTTCTGTCTGTGGATAACAAAAACGACTGTTAGATTTTTATTTGGAGGACAACCAACCCAGTTTCTTCTGATGACGTCTCGCTGGTGAAATTTTTTAATTGGCGCAGGTGAGGATTTGGCGGCAGGTGGGGGGATTTCGGGAGATGAGAATCGATGTTGTGCGTTAAGTATACGTAATTTCTTTAAATTTACAATCTGTATATAATTGTTTGACTGATATGCTTATTTTCATATAAATTAAATATTATATATAAATATATATTTCGATAAAACATGTTTCTTCGAAATTTGGGTGGTTTGAAAATATTTACTGTAGAATTTTAAATTAACTGAATTTGACGTTTTAAAATGGGAATATTTCAGACTGTCCTCCCATTTCACATAATTAGCAATAAACAAGACCATTCCGTCGACATCGCATATCTGTTTCAAAACAACATGGATTTTCAATCTCTTCTCTAAGAGAACCCCAAACAGAACTTTCTTAACTTCTTCACCAGATAAAACTTTCAAGGCCCTTTATTTTAAATATCCCCCATCAAATGCAAACCCCAAAGCATTAATCGCCGAAGATACTGTCAGCCCGATCGAGACAAATTAATGGGATATTCAGTACAGCTTCCCGATACAAACGTGGGTTTCTAATGTGTATCCTATGTATATGTGATGACCCTAATAATCTGAAGTCTTCTCTATTATGACCAGACTCTGGAAACGCATCTAATCGAGAGGCGGGCTTGTCCAATCCTCCTCACCGGGAACCTCGAGGAGAGGAGCTCTCCTCTTGAGTAATTAGAGGCCAACTCCAATCAATGGCAGTTTCGTAAATTTCCCATCTCTCCCGAGCCAGTGGAAGATTCGGAGGAAGAGATCTTGTTTAAACATCTGCCTGGGACTTGTTAGCGAAGGTGAAGTTGGAGTTATAATTTGTTTATGTGAAGCACTACATCAGGTGGTTTCGCGCAGTTGCTAGGCTGAGGATACTCTGTGGGATTAGCGTGTAGTTTTTGTTTGATGGAGTGGTGAGGTAAAGTTCTGGACATGGGAAAGCCATTGGAGGTGGATACTGTTGAACTGTCCTTTAGGTTAATATCAGTGGTATTGCAGCACAGTGTGCAATCTGAGTATGAATAGTAGATTCCTTTAATCGACTAAAGTTAATTAAACTAAATAAAAAAATGTCATGAGATAATTAAAAACGAACTATATTTCTACATTTATGGAACGCAAATTTCAATTTTTATGTATGCTTAAACCCTCAATAATTTTATTAGATTTAGAATTTATGAAATCCATAATATTAATAAGGCACAAAAAATTATTCGGGATAGTAAATAATAAAGTACAAAAATAATATTAAATAATTTAGTGAATGTTAGCTGAAAAGGATCAAAGGGCAGCTTTATCATATCTTATCTCAGCTTAATGATTACTCTTAATCTCTTACAATGATTGTCAACGACGAAAAAGAAGAAACTATCGTAGAATCAATAAACTAATTTAATGAACAAATGAGTATTCTTCCTCATGACTCTTTTTTTTCTTAAAATTCATTAAAATCTACGAATTTCACTATTCAAAGACTTAGAATTTGTTTAACACAAGTTAAAGGGAAGTTATTGTTTTATATCTGACTTCAAACAATGAATATTCTTTGAGGTTGTTGCTGTTGTATTCTTAATAAAAATGTATTGGTAATGCCAAATGTATAGAAATTAACTTTGAATTGTAAGCAAGTTGCAGGTTGAATTGTTTTTATTCTACAGATTTAAAGTTTTAAATATTCTAAAAATTTGAGTATAAAATATAGTATATAATAATTTGTACCTATTAATAGCTCTTTAATCTCTTTAAATCTTACAGCTGTCTGATGGCCAATTGGCTAGTGCTCTGGCCGTTGGTACCACAGGCTGCAGGTTTAAATCCTGGCGGTGGCATCAATGTTTATTAGTGGTTCGGAATACGCAGTAAACTGTAGTCCGGTCTAATTAGCCCAAAGTGTGTACAAAATGACCGTAGAGCGATAAACCAAACAACCTTTGAATCTTGCAAATGAGATATATTAAATTCAAACTTGTAAATGACAAATCTGTTTGAATCGTTATTTCTTTAAATTTACAATCTACATATAATTGTTTGACTGATATGCTTATTTATCAAATGAATTAAAGATAATTATTTGTTATATATATAGGTATACCGATAAAGCATATTTCTTCGAAATTAGAGTGGCTTAAAAATATTTACTGTTTATAGATATATGATTGTTTTCATGTATGTTAAAGGGAAAATATTTTTTATATTTGATTTCAGACAATGCATTATTTTTTTTGAACATGTTGTTTTTGTATTCTTATTAAAGATGGATTGTTAATACCAAATGCATAGAAATTAACTTTGAATTATAAGTAAGCTACAAGCTAAATTGTTTTGACTATAAAGGCTTGCAGTTCAAATGTTCAAAAAATTTGAGTACAAATATAGTGTATATTAATTTGTACCCATTAAGAGCTAACCCATTTGTACCTATTAAAACATTTTTAAAATTTAATCTTCGAATCTAAAGATCTAATGAGATATATTAAATTCAAACTTGTAAATGATAAGTCTGATTGTATCGTTCTTTCTGTAAACTTAAAATGAATTAAAAGAGATTATATATATATCGATAAAACATGTTTCTTTGAAATTCCGGGTGGTTTATAAATATTTACTGCCGAATTTCAAATTAACTGAATTTGACATTTTAAAACGGAAGGAATTTTTCAGACAGTCGTCTCATTTCCCATAATTGGCCATAAATAAACAAGACCATTCCGTCGACATCGCATATCTGTTTCAAAACAACATGGATTCTCAATCTCTTCTCTAAGAGTACACCAAACAGCACTTTCTTAACTTCTTCACCAGATACAACTTTCAAGTCATTTTATTTTAAATATACCCCCATCAAATGAGAACTCAAAGCATTAATCGTCGAGATACTGTCAGCCCGATCGAGACAAATTAATGCGATATTCAAGTACAGCTTCCCGATACAAACGTGGGTTTCTAATGTGTATCCTATGTATATGTGATGACCTAATAATCTTAAGTCTTCTCTATTATGGCCAGACTCTGGAAACGCATCTAATCGAGGAGCGGGCAAGTCAATTCTCCTCGCCGGGAACCTCGAGGGAGAGGAGCTCTCCTCTTGAGTAATTAGAGGCCAACTCCAATCAATGGCAGTTTCGTAAATATCCCATCTCCCGAGCCAGTGGAAGATTCGGAGGCAGAGATCTTGTTTAAACATCTGCCTGGGACTTGTTAGTGAAGGTGAAGTTGGAGTTATAATTTGTTTATGTGAAGCACTACATCAGGTGGTTTCGCGCAATTGCTAGGCTTGGTGTAGGGTTTTCTGAGGATACTTGTGGGATTAGCGCTCAGTTCTGTTTGATGGAGTGGCGAGGTAAAGTTCTGGACATGGGAAAGACGTTGAAGGTGGATGCTATTGAACTGTCCTTTACGTTAGTATCAGTGGTATTACAGCAGAGTGCGCAATTTGAGTATGAATAGTAAATTCTTTTATTCGATTACAGAATGAAAATTAATTACATTAAATTAAATAAAAGAATGTCATGAGTTAATTAAAAAGTGATCTGTATTTCCACATTTACGGAACACAAATTACAATTTTTATGTATACATAAATGCTAAATAACTTTATATAAATTTTATGAAATTCATAATATTAATAGAGCTCAAAAATGATTCAGGCTAGTAGTTAATAAAGTACAAATAATATTAAATAATTTAGTGAATGTCAGCTGAAAATGGATTAAAGGGCAGCTTTATGATTTTTTAAATTTTAATCACATATATGTGAACCAGAAAGAAGCATTTCCAGTTTTTCTTAAAAATTTTCCAAAAGGCATTCTTCTTCTTTTTGTAGAATGTAGTGAACTACCTCTTCTTAGATAATATTAAATATGCATTAAATTTGTCTCAGGCAAATGGTAAGTGGTCGTCATTGTAAAAAAAAAAATTGTGCGTCATGTTTGTTTATATTTATTTTCTGTAATACCAAACTAAACTTTTAAAGCAAAAGATGGAAGTGGATAATTAATTTTTATACTAAAAATATGTGTTGTTTGTTGTCTTTTATCCCGCTTGGTCGACAGTAACATCTAGACCAAGTCCATGAACCCGTGTACATTATATAGTAATGTACATATATATATATAGTGTACATACAGCCATGATAAAGGATAAAAATGCAGCTTCTTTTTGTCCTTGACCTTATAGCACAAAAGACATGGGGAACCCAAATTAATAAGTCTGACTTTACCTCGCCCGGTTATCCACTGGGTATCCATTTTAGTCACCTTTTACGACATGCATGGGCTACAGTGTGGTTATTCTAACCGGGACCCACACGGTGCAAAATATATAACAGTTCCCTGTGTTATGTATGGAAATTTATGCTAAAAGTGTTTTTAAAGTAATATTGTTAAAAAGCATAATTAAGTTATTTCTTTCTTTAGTTGTAAATATGACATTTCTTGATTTTTAATAGTGAGTTTAACAGTGTTTTACAACTTTTTAAGAAATGAAGTCTTTATCATACAATTACTATATAATCACATATAATCACTTCATAGATTTTGCGAATAATACAGGTTTACAGGCAGTTCAATAAATGGCTATCCAAACACTGAGAACTTATAAACTGATGACTCACAACTATCTTCCTCTTTTTTTTTATAATTCTGGCGCCTAAAAGTCTCGATTCGTTATTCTGATGCTACATGTTGAAAAGAAATAAAAGAAAACCGACCAACCAAATAAATGAACAGCTCTTTTTTTTCTCTTGCTGAACTCGAAGAAAGCATTTGATTGAATCGCATCACGGCGAGAACAAAAGCCTTTGATTCTAGAAAATGCCACGTTACGACCACTATCCTCAAATGAGAAGAATTTAACGATTCCTTTTGTCCCAGCAGGAGCCATTTCGTTCCTCAAGTGCATTTTTAGTCAGTGTTCTATCTCAGCCCCCCTCCATCGATTGCAAAGTGGCGCCGGACCGAAAAAGAAGAAGAAATAGAACAAAATCCTCGCTTCATTCCATCGTTCCACAGTCCGACGCTCATCCCTACCCTCCCCAAGCCCTTGTTTTCCATCGGGAGTTTAAAAGAGGAAGAGGAAAAGGGGGGTCTTCTCTTCCTTGGGGTGGTTGGGGTCGGGGGCAATGTTATTGGTCGGTCGCTAATCTCTCTCCCATCGATTCCTTGCTGGTCTTGTTGCTGTCTTTTCTTGTCTGTAGATAACGAAAACGACTGTGCATTTTTATTTGGAGGACATCCAACCCAGTTTCTTCTTCTGGTGTCGTCTCGCAGGTGACATTTTTAATTGGCGTAGGTGAGGATTTGGCGGCAGGTGTGGGATTTCGGGAGACGAGAATCGATGTTGTGCTTTAAGTATTCGAAGAAGAAGTAAAGAAGAAGTATCGAGTGGTCTTTCAGTTTTGGAAGTTGGGTATCGAGTTTCGTTTTGTTGGTGGGTTTTAGTTTTATCAAAATGGGACTGAGATTTGGTATCGGTAAGTTTGCCGATCTATCCTGAACGACTGATCAATAAGTGAATCTATGAGATATGATAAAAAGAAAGACTTAAATAATTCTGGAAAAAAATTAAAAATATATTGAAATACATTGTCTATTTTATTACTTGGAGTAGGTTACTTGGTTTGGTTTGGTTAGTCGTTCTATGGTCATCTTTTGCACACTTTAGGCTAAACAGACCGTCTACAGTTTAAAGTCTAAGTGGATTCCGAACTACTACAAACACATGGCACCGTCGGGACTCGAACCCAAAACCTGTGGTATCGAGCGCCAGCGTTAGCCACTCGGCCATTCGGGCCCCTACTTGGAGTAGAAGAATAACTCGATTCTTTATTTTCAAATATGTTTCATTGGTTCATCAACCCCATGATGAGGCGTCTGCCTATTTAGATTTCGAGACAGGAGATGGCTTTCATTTTACTGGTAGGGTTGTCAGCCCTATGCCCAATGCTCTACACTCATATTAGACCGGAACCTACAGTTTATTATTTTGGTAAAGTGGAAAGGTGTTTTGGTAAATTTTAGGAACCACTATTTTGGTAAAGTGGATTCCGAACCACTACAAACGACCATGGCACCGCCAGGATTCGAACTCGAAACTTGTGGTACCGAGCGCCAGAGCGCTAGCCACTCGACCATTCAGGTCCCGGTCATAATAATATGTTTGTGACAAAACATTACATAATGCAAAGTAATCATAAATTGAGCTTATACATGCGACCCCTCTGATGCAAATGCCTATCATTAAAATGGATTTAATCACCCACCAGTTAATTTTTCGATATCATAAAGTGGCACCCCAATCTATGCTTGCTGTGCCCAATCTATGCCACCCAATCTATGCTTTCTTTAAAGCAAAAAGTAGCATCTTCCTGCAATGATGCTGAAATTTTTCTGTTTCAGGGGGGGGATGTTTGGCTGATAACTTCATAAGCAAACCATAACCGCGATACGTGCTGTGAACGCCAAACGAAGAACCCTCTTTTCCATCAATGTGGTGCCAGAATCGGGGAAAATGACTTCACAAAGACAAAGGGGGTTAGGGGGAGAGGTGATGGTCATCGATATTTTGTAGATATAGCGATTGGCTGCAATAAGCAATTTTTTTCTTCTCGAATGTTCGCCTTCTATTCAAAACACGCTCATCATTTTTTATTATTATTTATGTGTTCTTGTGGTAAATGAGGATGATAGTTGTTGTTTCCCGAAAACTTTTATTACTTAAATTTCGTAGAATGTGCTATTTTTTTTTATGCCTCAATTACAACATTATGCCTATTATTACAACAAGGATATAAAAGGTAAATAATGATCGGAGAAAATGGGATCAGACATTATACTTAAGCGATCATGCGTATATACACGCTTAGACATCCCCTCTATCCCTCATAAAAAATGCACCAATGAGTAGGAAAATCAGTATTTTCTGTTATATATGTATAGAAAAAAAAAAGAATAATTTAAATTTCAGAGGAATTTAATGTTTTATTAAGGTGGTACAGCTACATATAGCAAGGCAAATAATAAAGTGTTGGTCCATAACTGGTCCTCATGCCAGCTGCTATCTGACTTAATATTGATGCCAAAACTTGATGGATTGTCCCCCTTCTTGAGGGTTTCTTAACAAACTCTCTTTGTTTATCAGATCAGCAAAGTACTGGAACAGTCAACAACAGATTGTTTATCAAACTCAAAACATGTTCTATTGAGGGAGAGATATGGTGAGTTAGATCGCCAGAGAAGTGTTTGACAATCAACCGGAAATGATTGTCATGTATGACCGGGCACTATTCTGTTTAATTGCATGAAAGCTGCAATGCAATAAAGGGCAACACAATGGGTCGTAAATATCGATGACATGTTTCCGTGCCGTAAAGGTACTACTGATAACAATCAAAGATCAAAGGTATCCCATTATTTATCTTATCCCATTAAGTACAATTTCAACCGATCAAAACATTTGAAATATATTATATGTACAAAAAATAATACCCATTAATGTGACCGTTGAGTTTTAGGGGCAAATTATGAATGATTATGAATTAGAAACAATTTCATACAATCAGGAAATACCGGTTTTTTTTAATAGTTTTTTTCACAAATATAATTCGTCATTATTACGTGGATTATTTCGTTACTTTCAACATGAAGCAAACCATTGTTTGCCATTCAAATAAAAAGTTTATCACTGTTCGCACATCCAACATTTATCCTCCAAAACTCAATTGCATGAGGCATTTTATCGCCCATTTAGCGGAAAGCAATAAAGACAGCCCTGTTTGTATTTAGGTTGATATCAGTGGTATCGCAGCACAGTCATGGAATTTGAGTATGAATAGTAGATTATTTTATTCGATTAAAGAATGAAAATTAATTAAATTAAATAAAAAAATGTCATGAGATAATTGAAAGTGATCTGTAATTCCACATTTACAGAACACAAATTACAATTTTTATATATACATAAGCGCTCAATAACGTTATTTAAATTTTATGAAATTCATAATATTAATAGGGCTCAAAATGATTCGAATAGTAGTTAATAAAGTACAAAAAATATTTTAATATACTTTAGTGAATGTTAGCTGAAAATGGATTAAAGGGCAGCATTGTGATTTTTTAAATTTTAATCACATATATGTGAACCAGAAAAAAAAAATTTCCAGTTTACCTTAAAAGTTTTCCAAAAAGCATTCTTCTTTCTTCTTTTTGCAGAAGGTAGTAAACTGCCTCATCTTAGATAATATTAAATATGCACTAAATAGGCCTTTTCAGTCAAATGACAAGTGATTGTCATTGTGAAAAACTGCTTATGATTTATGCTTATTTTTTATAACTTTTGTAATACTAAACTAAACTTTTAAAATGTCATATATGGATAATTAATTTGGATAGGATATGGATAATTAATTTTTATACTAAAAACGTGTTGTTTGTTTCTTTTCTTATCCCACTTTGTCAACAGTAACTGTCTAGACCAAGTCCATGAACCCCTTGTACGAGTTATGATAAAGGGTAAAAAATCCAGTCTCTTTATGACCTTGACAGTGTAACACAAAGACATAGGGTACCCAAAGGGAGAATTTTGACTTTGCTCCACCCAGGCACTGGTGAGCATTTTAGTCGCCTTTTACAAAATGCATTGGGCGTTAATGTGGGCGGTTCTAACCCGGACCCATGCAGGGTAATATATGTAATAGTGCTCTGTATTATGTATGGAAATTTATGTTAAAAGTGCCGTTAAAATAAAATCGTTACGTGATTGTTAAAAAGCATAATTGAGTTTATTCCTTTCTTTGACTATAAACATCCAATTTCTTGAATTTCTTGCGAGTCTAACAGTGTTTTACAACTTTTTAAGAAATAGAGTCTTCAACATACTATTACTATATAATCACATTTAATCGTTTTACAGATTTGCGAATAACACCTTTTCTCAGGTGAAGTTCTATAAATGGCTTTCCAAACCTTGAGAACTTATAAATCCGATTACTTACAACTATCTTCCTCTTTTTTTTATAATATTGGCGCCTAAAAGTCTCGATCTATCTTTTCGTTATTCCGAAACTACATGTTGAAAAAAGAAATAAAAGAAGAAAAACGACCAAATAAATAAATGAACGAACGAATGAAACCACTCATTTTTTTTTTTTTTTTTTTTGTCTCTTGCTGAACTCGAAGAAAGCATTTGATTGAATCGCATCACGGCGGGAACAAAAGCCTTTGATTCCAGAAAATGCCACGTTACGACCACTATCCTCAAATGAGAAGAATTTAACGATTCCTTTTGTCCCAGCAGGAGACATTTACTTCCTCAAGTGCATTTTTTAGTCAGTGTTCTATCTCAGCCTTCCATCGATTGCAAAGTGGCGCCGGACCGAAAAGAACAAGAAATAGAACAAAATCCTCACTTCATTCCATCGTTCCACAGTCCGACGCTCATCCCTACCTCCCCACCCCCCAGCCCCTTTTCTCCATCGGGAGTTTAAAAGAGGAAGGGGAAAAGGGGGGTCTTCTTTCCGTGGGGTGGTTGGGGTCGGGGGCAATGTTATTGGGTCGGTCGCTAATCTCTCTCCATCGATCCCTTGCTGGTGTTCTTGCTGTCTTTTCTGTCTGTAGATAACGAAAACGACTGTGGGATTTTATTTTGGAGGACATCCAACCCAATTTCTTCTGGTGTCGTCTCGCGGGTGACATTTTTAATTGGTGCAGGTGAGATTTGGTGGCAGGTGTGGGATTTTTGGGAGACAATCGATGTTGTGCGTTAAGTATACGACTGAGAAGAAGAAGTATCGAATGGTCTTTCAGTTTTGGAAGTTGGGTATCGAGTTTCGTTTTGTTGGTGCGTTTTAGATTTATCAAGGGGGACTGAGATTTGGTATAGGAAGTTTTGCCGATCTATCGAGAATGACTGATCAATAAATGAAGCAATGGGATATGATACAAAAAAAAAAAATTAAAATAATCCTGGAATGAAAATAAAAATATTTAAATACATTGTCCCTTTTATTACTTGGATTAGAAGAATAAATCGATCATTTATATTTTAAAATATTTTTCGTTGGCGGAAAAGCCCCATGGGGGCCAAGGCCGTCTGCCGACTGGCTGATTTAGAGGCAGGGGATCGCTTTCTTTTTACGGGGTAGGGTTGTCAGCCGTATGCCCAATGCTCTACTGTCATATTAGAACGGGACCTACATTTCACCGTTTTGGTAAAGTGGAGGACGGCAGAGCAGAGAGATGTTTTGGTAAGTGTTAGGGCCTATTGTTTTAGTACAGTGGATTCCGAACTACTACAGACCTCCATGGTACAGTCGGTACCAGTAACTCAAATAGAGCCGATTTATTAGTATTAACAAGGAGAGGCATTTTAAATCAAACATGCTTCTGTTGAAAATGCACTCTTGCCACTTTATTCTTGTTCTCCTTTGGGATTTGTCTTGGTTTGTCGCTCTACGGTAATTTTCTGCACACTTTGAGAAAATCAGACCGGGTTCTATAGTTTAACGTAGATTCCGAACCATTAATAAACATCCATGCCGCCTCCAGGATTCGAACTTGAAGTCCGTAGTCCGTCCGTTTTACAACTTTTTAAGAAATGAAGTCTTTGGCATACAATAACATTTAATCATTTTATAGATTTTGCGAATAACACTCGTTTCTCAGGCACAGTTCAATAAATGGCTTTCCTAACATTGAGAATTTATAAACTGATGACTGACAACTATCTTTCCTTTTTTTTATAATTCTGGCGCCTAAAAGTCTCCATTCGTTATTCCGAAGCTACATGTTGAAAAGAAATAAAAAAAACTGACCTAATAAATAAATGAACCGCTCTTTTTTTTTTTCTTCTCTCTTACTGAACTCGAAGAAAGCATTTGATTGAATCGCATCACGGCGAGAACAAAAGCCTTTGATTCTAGAAAATACCACGTTACGACCACTATCCTCAAATGAGAAGAATTTAACGATTCCTTTTGTCCCAGCAGGAGCCATTTCGTTTCTCAAGTGCATTTAGTCAGTGTTCTATCTTAGCCTCTCCATCGATTGCAAAGTGGCGCCGGACCGAAAGAAGAAGAAAAGAACAAAATCCTCGCTTCATTCCATCGTTCCACAGTCCGACGCTCATCCCCCCTCCCAGACCCTTGTTCTCCATCGGGAGTTTAAAAGAGGAAAAGGAAAAGGGGGTCTTTTTTCCGTGGGGTGGTTGGGGTCGGGTGTGCAATGTTATTGGGTCGGTCGCTAATCTCTCTCCCATCGATCCCTTGCTGGTGTTCTTGCTGTCTTTTTCTGTCTGTAGATAACGAAAACGACTGTGGATTTTTATTTGGAGGACATCCAACCCAGTTTCTTCGTCTGGTGTCGTCTCGCTGGTGACATTTTAATTCGCGTAGGTGAGGATTTGGCGGCAGGTGTGGATTCCGGGAGATGAGAATCGATGTTGTGTGTTAAGTAGACTGAGAAGAAGAAGAAGTAGAAGAAGTCGAGTGGTTTCAGTTTTGGAATTTGGGTATCGGGTTTCGTTTTGTTGGTGGGTTTAGTTTTATCAAGTGGGACTGAGATTTGGTATCGGTAAGTTTGCCGATTTATCGAGAACGACTGATCAATAGATGAATCTATGGGATATGATGCGAAGAAAGATTTCAAATAATTTTGCAAATAAAATAAAAAATATTTTGAATTACATCGTCCATTTTATTACTTTGAATAAAAGAATAACTCGATCACTTATTTTTTCAAATCTTTTTTTCTTTATTGATGCAATGGCCCCATGGCGAGCCAAGTCCACTGTCTACTGGTAGATTATGAGGCAGGAAATGTCTTCCCTTTATACAGGGTAAGGTTGTCAGCAGGTATATCCAATGCTCTACCATCATAATTAACCGGGGACTACAATTAAAAGTAGATTCCGAATCACCACAAATATCCATGGTACAGCACGTAGTCGAACTCATCTGGGTTACGAGTACCAGTCACTCAAATAGAGTCCGATTTATTAGTATTATCACTTTAAATCACACATGTTTCTATTGAGAATCAATAAAGGTAACCTCTCCCCACTTTAACCTTGTTCTTATTTGGAAATTTGGTCTGGTTTGTCACTCTACGCTCATTTTCTGCATACTTTTGGCTAATTAGAGCGGGACCTACAGTTTAACATGGATTCCGAACCACTCACAATCATTCACGCTACCGCCCAGGAGTTCGAATCTGAAGCCTGTGGTACCAACTGCCAGAGCCCCTAGCCAATTGCCTATCTTTCAGTTGGGATGATTTTAAATTAAGAATAAAGGACTATTTTCTATGAGAGAGAATATTGGTAATTCCATTAGGACAGCTGTTAATCTCTCTTCCATCGAACCTTTCTTTTTTTGTGACTGTTGTGTTTTCATATAAAAAGATGGTATTCATGTTGTTTCTTCTAGTAGTGAGTTTAGTGTCGTCGAAGATCAAGTCTTAATCTGCGACATTTCTATTGATGTAAGTAACAGTTTAAATACAGTTATGGTATTTGTAGGATGAGAATTAAGCAAGGAGTCTTATAGAGTTGTTGGATTATCAAGATTCATTCAAATGGGCTTTAATTTTGTCGAGTGTGACTGAAATCCAGTATATAAACTTGTCTATTCGAAATAATTCATCAAGAAGTAATTCGGTACCTTGAAACAATCTTGTATGATTGATTTTGATAATTTTAGAAGGATATATCGACAAATAAGCGAACATGTTAAAATACAATGGTCATTTAGTTCCTTGAATGTTTATCTTGGTATTTCTCCTCAAGAATACCGTTATTTAATAATCGTTTCATGCAATGGTTCTGACATTAAATTTAGCAAATATTTTAAGAGAGCTAATAAAAATGATTAGTCATTGAAATTTTCAGTCTTGAATTAAATAAATTTAAACGACTGTAACCTTTATAATATTTTGAATATCAATCCATGTTACTTTTGATACGATTTGAATTGCCGCTCTACGGTCATTTTTTGCACATTTTAGGGTAATTAGACCAGGACCTACAGTTTAACATGGATTCTGAACCAATAACAAGTATGCCACTGCCAGGATTCGAACTTGAAGCACCAATGGCCAGAGCTGTAGCCAGTTGGCCATCAGGACACTGTGTTACTTTTTGCTATCAATGTAAAGTAATATTATATTATATACGAACGAATATGTAATAAAATTTCTTCCCAGCCATTTATTGTGCATATAAAAAAACATGGACACACACCATAAGAGATTAATGATATTTAAATGTATATTCAAAAATAAATTTAACATACCTAACAATGCTTAAATGCTTACTCATCATCAAAAATAATTTTAATCTTTTTAGTGATGAATTATTACAATTTTTTAAATATGATCATGATGTTTATGAAGATTTGAACATCAACATAAAATCATAGATAAATATTTATTTAAAAATATAAAAAAAAGTTTGGCATTTGTAAAAAATAATAAACAAAGTTAATATTAAATGAAGTTAGCTGACAAGCCCAGAATGTTTTAATCCGGTTGAGAGGTTTTTATGATTACATCGATAAGAAATTATAACAATGGTTTTCTTGACGAAATTTGTTAAACAAATAAGCGCATACATAATTTATCAATTTAGGGAATGACTTATAAAATTTATGATGATATTGATACGAGGGATGTTTTTTTAAGTAAGTACTGTTTTGATACATAAAAGAAAACAAGAGAAATTTTACTAACAAGTTTATACTAATATTAAAAGACAGGACACATAATCTACCTTCTACATAATTTCCATTTATAGGAAGGTATTTATCAAATTGTATGACCAGTTTCTGAATTTTATCCCCATAGAAAACTGCCGCTTGATTTTCCCAATTTCTCTAGGACGTCCAATTTGACATCACCCTTTTCGTCATAGCTGCTCCCACCGAAAATATTCTTTAAGAACAAGAACAAATAATAATCGTTTCTGTCTAAGTCAGGGATGAGTTTTACAAATGGTTTCGATCAGTCATGGACAGACGAGCATTCTCATGAAACAAAACGATCTCTCTATTGAGCCTGCGATGCCTTTTTAGTTTTTTGAATTGCATGCAGCTGTTTATTCAAAGTCTCACAATATTTTCGGGCTGAAATTGAACTTCACTTTCTTGGGGGAAGTTGAATATCTCTATTTTATGGATTGTTGATTCAATGGATTGTGATTTCTGTGCAATATGTGTGAATCAACATCTCGTCACCGTTTACATGCCCCTCTTTAAAATGCTCTGTGCCATTTTTTTTACCATTCTATGGATCATAGCGTTTTAGCACACGTAAATAATTAAAATGCTCACTTCAAAGGGGCAAACTATACCCTTCGTGCACTTCGTACGTAAGTTTGCTATTATTTACAGTTTTTAAACACAATTAACTAACTAATAAATCTTTTTTCAGCAATCTGGTCTAAGTGGATACATTCCTGACATAGTAAATGGCTTTCTATCGTCACCAGAGGAAAGTCTATGGCCTATGGCGGAGGCGCAACTATTACAGAATGGCGGCCGGCTATCGACGGATGAGATTTGGTTTGGTTTGTCGCTCTACGGTCATCTTGTGCACATGAGGGATAAACAGACCGGGACCTACAATTTAAAGTGGATTCCAAACCCCTCACAAACATCCATGCCCCCGCCAGGATTCGAACCTGGAGCCTGTGATGCCAGAGGCCAGTGAGCTAGTCACTTGCCTACCAGGCCGCTGACAGACTAGGAGTTGGGTAGCTCATCATAAATGGATGATTGGCTACCATAGCAGTTATCGTCACAGAGACCCATGGAGAACCCGCCTCAATTATCGGAGGAAGAAGAGAACCTTCTCCAGGAACTTTAAAACTGTGGTGAACACAACTAAATTAAATGCTACACATACGATTGACATCTGAAGCAAAGAGAATACAGGGTAGAAACTTCCAGCAGCTATTAAAGCTTGGATATGGGGATTCGGCTTCTCCAATAATCGTGAAAGGTTACAGGGGTAACGTATATTGTAGAAATATGTTTCAAATTTATAAACATAAAGTATTAAAAATTTTTTTTTACTGCAGAAACAATAAGGGAAACCTTGGTGCAAAGTGCAGTTTTGAATTTAGATTTCAAAGACAGAAAGATTGAAGCATCAGCTATACAAAAGACACTCAGTGCGGTAAAATCTAACGAGATACTCAGAAATTCATACAGACGACATAGTGAAAACAAACCGCAATTTTCGCTAGACAGCTCTATGGCAGAAAATATAGATATACTTGGTATCCAGGATGTAAGATAGTGCTCACACAGAATCACGAATACAGTAACTGGGACGAATTATAATAAATGGAGCTCAGCGACACTGGAACAAGACACTTATGGTAACTTCAAATTTCGGGGACAGCTTATACGACACTTACATAGAAAGAGAGCTGAAAAAACCACCACATCTCTACAAGAGGCCGATATTTCACCACTTTTACATTTCTTGCATTTAAGAAACGGATAACAGCGCATCTATTTCATAATCGCTAAGAATTTCAATTGTCTGAGTTATTTTAAATATGCATAAAAAATCGTGATAGGTGATTGCAGTGCTACCAAATTACATAGAGATTCAACCCAAACTGTAATTCTATTTCAATTATAACTATTTAATTTAACAACGTTAGATTGGTAGTATATGACGTCATGCACTCTCCAAATCAGTAAATACCCCGAATCATCTCTCTTGAGTAAAACTATGCTCCTCGGGAAAAGTATAGAAGCCCAATGTTGTCTGACCGAGATAAAGTGCTCTATTATCCACCGGTGAAGGGATCGTCTTTGATTTTGAAGGCGTCTTCATACCATATTGGCAAATATTTTCGTCCCTGTTGCAACAAATTCATCTGCAATTATTTGAGACATATTAGTAGTGTTTCTTTATATGACCAAAAGAACTACAAAGCGATTTTCGAAAACAGTTGAAATATGCCTGACATGGAACAAGTCTTCTTGGAACTAAATTTTTGTATAGGCCATGATCCTTAATTATTTTGATCACATTGTGAGGTACGTTAAGTCGTGTAGCGGAATCAGCTTGCGATAATCCCATATCCATCGATCCGATGGCCTGCCATCTCAACTGATAGGGTAAATGACTTCTCTTAGACACTACCAAAAACATCTTCGTATCAGCATTTGAAGATCAACAAGCATCAATAAAAATTACACATAAATTAAAGAAAAAGGATAATACCGTAGTTCCTCAGATTTCCTCACAAGAGTGACTAATTAAAAAAAAATAGTAATGGGTATAATTCTTTGATAAGAATTTAATAAAGATATTTATGTTGTTGTTGTATTCACTGAAAAGTACAAGAAAATCAAATATCGTGGTGCTTCAAATAATATTGGCTATGTTGATTGCCAACTCGGAATATAAATCCTCTTCCGAAGGATGGTCCAGAGAATGCATGGCGACTGCTACAGATGGGAAATCAAAGACGTGATGAGCAGTAAGTTCGACATCAGGGCAGTTACCACATTTTTGGAACTTTTTAAGGACAAGAGCAGAATTTTCATATTTTTGTGATGCTTTATCCTTAATCTTGTGAGAGTAGTAACTGTTTTTCTGTCGTCGACGTTTACCTGTAGTTCTGTAATTTTGTGTCATTAGAACTTAGAAGTAATTATAAGATTGAACTAAAGTTATTTATTATCAGTTAAATAAACCATATTTTTTTTGTACTTTTATGAGCGTCAAATAACAGGATGTACCTTAATTTTTGGAAGGGAGTGCTTTTAATATTGACAATTGTCTTGCCATCAGTTAATTAGCATTCAACACAAAACAACTCGACAAACATCATCTGAAATAACATTCAACCAGAACTTCACCATTGATTTATCGAGGTGTAAATCCAAATGCGTGATGCAGAGGGGGACGTTGAGAGGCATTTAGGGGGTGGGGGATGGCAGGTGAGACATCTACTTCGATATCTATTTTTGCACCTCCTACAAAAGACTATTTCTCAATCCGGGCGTGGCGATGCATTCTTATAAGGGACTGTCAAGTGCACCAGATGAAAAGAGATATATTTCCAGCCTTGATGCATTTCTTTCTCCAGCTTTCGTGACAGTCTCATTTCGGGATTCCGGGAAAAGACCCTTTTCTGGAGTCGTGCTATTTTGGAGATTAAGGGATTGTTTTCGCGTTTGGAAATGGTATTTCCGTATACCAAACTTCAAGCCCAGGCATTTTGAATTGGCTTTTTTTCGCGTGGATATATAATGCAGGTGCCATATACTAGAGGTGGCCAACAAGTCACAAACATAGAAGTTTTTGGGTTGATCACAACTAAATGCAGAACTTTTCGCCTTGTATTCGATTTAGATTTTAATTTTACTATAAATTATTTTAGATATTTTTTTTTTAAATTTGATTTTGCAATACCATTACAGTTTCGCTAATTTTCATGTTAAATATACTAATTTGGAGTGCTTGACTAATTAAGAGCATAAGGTTAAAAATTTAGTGTTAGCGTCACTATAACGGTAAGTCACGCTATATTGGAGATTAAGGGATTGTTTCCACGTTTGGAAAGGGCATTTCCGCAAAGCAAGCTTCAAGCATAGGCATTTTTGAATTGGCTTTTTCGTGTGGGTATAATGCGATGCCATAAGTATACTAAAAATGGCCAACATGCCACAAGCATAGAAATGCTTTGGTTGATAGGAACTAAATGCAGAACTTTCTCCTTGTATTCGATTTAGATTTTAATTTAATTGTAATTTATTTTAGATAATTTTTTTTTAAAATTTTGATTTTTGCAATACCATTACAATAACGCTAACTTCATGCTAAATCTACTAATTTGGGCTGCGTGGTTAATTAAAAGCATAAGTTTGGAAATTCAGTATTAGTGTCATTGTAATGGTAAACTCAAAATTATTACAATTACTACTACTTATACTTTTTTGTCTATTTTTGCATTAAAATGTTTTTAAAATGGATTATAATGTACAGAAACTTTATATGGTGAAAAAAATAAACCAAAATAATTATAGATTTATACTAATAAATCAAATTTGTTTAAAATAGAATATGTGTGTTTCTTAAATTGTTGTAATAGTGAGAAGTATGCACTGCTAAAAATACATATTCTATTCAACATTCGTGTTGAATAGAATATTATTGATTATGTTTGGAAAAATAAAATGAATTTTTTTTTATTTACCAAAAAATAATACATGATTTCATGTTAATTGATCTACAAAATGAAAATCAGCCTCTTTATCATCATTCATGCTGGATAAGATATCTCTCTATTGTCATTAATTGATATTTTATTCATTTTGAAACCTCTTAGTAAATTGTATTATTTATGATTTCTTAACTCGTCCTTCCTTTTGTAGAATATTAAATGATTATTAATATATCAGTGAATATTTTATTTGTAAAACGTATTTGGGAATTATTTACTTTATTTAATGTTTTTTGTTTATGATAAACAACATGCTTTTCCCTGTTTTGTTTAAATTAAGTAGAGTTGAACTGTAAATAATTTTAAAAATAAATTTCAATTGTAAATCGAGTTCATATTTTCATTTAAAAAATACGATTAATTTATTATATGTAGATAATAAATGAATATAAAAAAATCAGAAAATTGGAGTTTCTAACTTACAACGTTAAATAAGAACTTTTAAATATGAACAACGTTAAGAAGAACGAACTTAAATATGAACAACGATAGGAACTTTAAATATGAACAACAGCGAACAACGTTAAGAACGAACCTTTAAATATGAACAACATTAATAACTTTTAAATATGAACAACATTAATAACTTTTAAATATGAACAACGATAAGAACTCCTAAATATGAACAACATTTAGAACTTCAATATGAAACATTTAGAACTTCTAAATTAAACATTTAAACTTTTAAATATGAACAACGATTAAGATCTTTTAAATATGAACAACGATAAAAACTTTTAAATATGAACAATGATAAGAACTCTTAAATATGAACAATATTTAGAACTTTTTTAAATATGACCAACATTTAGAACTTTTAAATATGAACAACATTTAGAACTTTTAAATATGAACAACATTTAGAACTTTTAAATATGAACAACATTTAGAACTTTTAAATATGACCAACATTTAGAACTTTTAAATATGACAACATTTAGAACTTTTAAATATGAACAACGATTAAGATCTTTTAAATATGAACAACGATAAAAACTTTTAAATATGAACAACGATAAGAACTTTAATATGACCAACATTTAGAACTTTTAAATATGAACAACATTTAGAACTTTTAATTATGTACAACATTTAATATGAATAACGTTAAATATGAACTTTTAATTTTCGATGTACTTTACTTTTCGATGTAAGCAGAAGAATCGTTTGCTAAATAAATCGTTAAATAAATCTCGAATAAATTGTTTCATTTCCTGATTTATAAACAGTTAAAAAGCAAGATTGACGAAAAAAAAAAAAAATTGTAAAAATTTAAAGTTAAAAACTGCGAGGAAATGGTAAATATCTAAATACAACATTATATATATATACAATTCAAGATATCCAATTACTTTATTCAATGCGTACATCAAACATTACTTAGCACAATGCATTAGCACATCTATAATGCAGAATATTTCTAAAAGTTCAGTAGAAGAATTCGAAGAATCATTGCAGTATTTTGAGAATGCGAAAACATCCAACTGCTAAATTCACAAAAGTCAACAAAAGTCTTAATCACTTTTGAAATTGATCGCCAGTAAGATGATACAGAGACTTGAACTGAAACCCATTTAGAATTTTAAAAAAATCTATTATTGAAAGGAAAGCTAATAGCTTTTTAAAAACTTCAAAGATATTGAATTTTAAAAGAAAACTTATAATCCCATAACTATGGAAAAAAAAGATTAAATTCTTAATGCTTATTTTTTTTAATATATATTTGATTAAAGTTGCCTTTTAAGTAAAAAAAAAAAAAAAAATGAAATTAAAATATATTTCTACTAAAAATCAATAAATATTCAGTAAGATATCCTATAAAGTAAAATAATATTCATTTTTTTTACATTTAACTGAATATGAGGAAAAAAAGAATCCTTATTTGAATTTAAAGTAATTTAAAAATAAAGAATTCATATTTCTTATGTTTTTTTTTTATCTGTCTTTAAATTAGATACATATTTTTTCATTAAAATTTTCTGTTATCTTCTATTCCATTTTTTTTCCAGTGCTTAATCGATTTTTGTTTTCAAAACGTTATAATAAACATACTCTTCTTTCCTACTACCAAATAGACCACAAATATATAAAATATTTTATTCACGTTTTCTATTAATTTTCATTTTAAAACAATTCGAAAACTATTTGGAACGATTTTTTTGTATTTTCTTCTTAAAATGATCTGAGGTAATACCAATATTGCAGATAATTCTTTGAATTTAATTTATATTTTAGATAATTATTTGATTTTACACATTTTTTTTTTCATGAGCTCTTAAAAGAGAAAAAGCTTTAAAAATTTGAATTATTAGAAATCAAATACATATTAAATTATAATAAACTACTATTCGAATTATATATTCACAGTATTTATTAAATCATATAATTATTCAATACACATTTCAAAAATTGATTTGAATATTTGTGTTCTAATTATAGTTCTAATTATATAATCTTTCAAATTTTCCTCTTAGTCATTGTAAAAAAAACTACCCACAATTCTTGCCTAAAATTAATTTAATTTAATTAATATTAAATACTTAAAAAGTTAGCTTTATTATGATTTTTAATCTTACGAATTTGTCTTCATTGGACAGAAAACATTAATTAATATTAATTCTATGTTATGTATTAATATATTTTTTTAGATTTTCTGTCCTAACATTTCAAATTAAATTAATTGAACCAGAATTTGCTAAAACCAATCTTTATAACACGTTCCATTTGAATTCAGAATAAAAATTTGAAAAAATTCGACGAAATTTATTTTTGAAAATAGTTTTTTTTACAAACAATACAATTATTATTGTAAAAAAATGTAATAAAAGATTCATGAAATGCATCTTTATAAATTAGTAAGCATAAAGATTATTGATTACTGAGCTTTCTCATTTTAAACGATTTTAATTACACCTTTGGTTCGTAGCTAAAAGTATTAGTAAGTTAATTTAATATAATAATAATAAAAACATTTAGTAGATTAAAACAGATACGATCGACAGTCGATTTATTATTCAAACCACCAATGAAAATCTTGCGGAGTCGTTTGTGTTCACTGTTTTGGAGCCAGAGAACAGTGAACACGAACGATGTATTTGAGTCCTCCTTCAGTGGTTTTATATATTTTCTCTTTCAATGGATTATGGATAGTTGAGGAAATGAACAACTTATTAACCAACTTCGTCGATATTGCGCAAACTATAACAATGCTACCTCAATGCTTCCTCAAACAGCGTTTTTTATCGATTTTCATCTGTATAGTTACTAATGGAGCCAACTCCTCCTCGCCGAAGACAGAATCAATCTTGATCCTTCCTTCGCATTCTCTTGGAAAAGAATGAATCAAATCATGCCCAATCACAGAGATTCCAGAACACATGCCCACAATATCTTCAATCATCTTACTCCCAACTTTTTCCGACACTATCTGTATGATAAGGTAACTATCTTAAGTCTGGCTTGCAATAATTTTTTCTTGATATCCAAGGACGTGTGGTCAGGGCCAACTCTTTAACCATCTGCACTTTATTGACCTCCTAATCTTGTTCTTTATCCGGAAGATTTATCTCGCGTTGACACATCCCCTCTCATTTGATTCATTCTTGTAGTTTTTAGGCTTCTTGCCATCTGAAGGCAACGAGGAAACGCAAACGTGGCACAGACTCGCCTTCGTAATACTTCAGAGACATTAGTTGTCACTGATTTTGATATGAAAAGTCCTGATCACGACTTCCACTGGGTGTGTTCACATACTTAGCCTAAGCTGATATTGTTTCTTTCAAAGCTCTGAAATCGGCCGTTTGACTCAGTTGTGGTGTATAAACGATTTTCCTCTTCTCCGGACATTATCATAATCGTCCAGCAAGTCAGCATTCTTTGATGACGAAATAACTTTTGTACACCTGTCAATAAAATTTTACCTCACTTCGTTGGGAACCATCTTTTTGAAATGGTCGATAACTATAAAATTATTTAATGAATCAAAATTATTTACCCCTACACCATTCAGCCATTCCTCCGAAATATGTCTTTTATTGAAACGTAAGGTCTTTTCAGGACGATGCTTTTCTTTTTAGTATCTATTATATATTAGTGATGATTTTTTTATGTTGAATGTTTACACTAATCCTAAAACCTTTCAGCAGTAATTCATAGGCACTTTCTTCGAGTTTTCTAGAGAGAAAGCTAGCTAGTTCGGGAAAGCCAAAAAAAAAAAAAAAAAACTGAACTACATCAGGTGAGAAGATAGGAGTCAACTGAAAACTCAATCATTTTCTCGTAACTTCAGAATCCTAGCTAGATGTTCACATGTCAACAAGTAAAGACTGATGCCATCCACTCTTGGATCAAACATTTGCAGTATATATAGTAAATTGAAGGAATTGCGCCTTCACTGGTTACTGGTGTGGAACCTAATTTCGAGGCTTGAAATCTCATTTGCTACTTGATGGCCAAGAATTCTAAATTGATAGATAACATTATCAAATTATTTAATCTTTTTTTTTTTTTTTTGATCAATGATTAAAAAATTTATCTTGGCGATACATACAAACTTTATTTTTTTGATGATGCATATACTCAAAATACATAATAAATATCTAAATATAGTGAAAGTTATCATTCTAAAATGATAGATATTACGATCAATCTCAGTTAATCCTCCCTTTGATCAATTACTAAAAAAAAAAATTATTTAGGCGATACATGCACACTTCATTTTTTGTTAATAATGCAGTTCAAAATACTCAATAAATATCTAAATATAGCGAAATAAAATAAATAGATATCTAAATATAGTAATAAAATATCTAAATTCAGTTATCATCCTAAAATGATACATAACATTATTATCAATCTCATTTAATTCTTCTGCTGATCGATGATAAAAAAAAATTTTTTCCAGGCAATGGATAAAAAGTCACACTTAATCATTTTTATTCGATACAATATTAGCATCTGAATGAAACTCCCACGTCGCCTCAATTAAAATTAAAACTTTATGAAGAAAACCACTCTCTCCAAGAACAAAAAAGAATATCATCCTGCGCCTTCTTAATTTCAAAACTGGCTTTCAAAACTGTTTGTCGACGCAAATTAAGAATTCCCTTTTTCCTCCGAAGGCCCAGAAGTGAAAAACATCAAAAATCGCTCTGCTTTGTTGGGGAAATGGAAAGAGAAAGGAAGAAAGAAAAAAAAAAATCATAATCTCATCTTTAAATCCTTCCGTCTCACTTAAGACCCGGGGCTCGTAATTTCATCCCATTATTAAAATTTACGCCTCTTATATGAGTGTGGTGCAGAAAAAAAAATATCTTCACAAAAGCTTGACGCTGGGAGGCTGTTAATAGGTGTTTCTGTTTACTCTGAAGAAGGTTCTGAACTGTCAAGTTCGGTGTTAAGAGCGCTGGATTTAAAGATAATGATTTTCTAATGGAAAGTATTTCATTATTAAAAAATAATGACAGACCTAGTTTGCATACGTATTGGTTACAGTCGCATTATGGCATTGGATGCTTTAATTTCTCTCATTAAGTTGAGCTATAATGCATTGGATATTCTCAAATAGATTAACATAAAAATACATTTTATCTAAGTGATAGCTAATGAAACTCACACTTTATTTTTGTTGTTGATGATACAGATACTCAAAATATGTAACAAATATCTAAATATAGTGAAAGCTATCATAATAAAATGATATATTGTATATATATAGATATAACCAGGACCTACAGTTTAAAATGGATTTCGAACCATTAACGAATATTCATGCTACCACCAGGATTCGAACTATAGCCTGTGGTATCAACGGTCGGAGAGCTAGCCAATTTACCACCAGGCCGCATTTTATCTAGACAATAGATAATGAAAAAAACTTAAAATACTTCATAAATATCTAAATATAATATAGTGAAAGTTATCCTCCTAAAATGATAGGTTATATTACGTTGAATCTCATTTAATTCTCCTGTTGATCGATGATAACATAAATTTTTTTTATCTAGGCGGTCAAATGATGAAAGTCACACTTATTATCATTTCAGTCATTATCATCAGTTTAATAGAACTCACACTTATTATCATTGCAATCATTATCATCAGTTTAATAAAAGTCACACTTATTGTCATTTTTATTCGATACATTATTAGCAAGTAATAAATATATAAATATAGAGAAAGTTATCATCCTAAAATGATAGATTATATTACGATCAATTTCATTTAATCCTCCGGTTGATCGATTATAACAATTTTTTTATCTAAGCGATAGATAATAGAAGTCGCATCATCATCAGCAGTTATTATCATTTTTATTCTATACATTATTAGCATCTGAATGAAATTTCCACGCCACCTAAATTAAAATTAAAACTTTTTGAAGAAAACCACTCTCTTCTAAACACCAGAAGAAAAAAGAAAAATCTCATCCGCCTTCTTTATTTCAAAAACTGCTTTTCAAACTGTTTGTCGATGCAAATTAAGAACTCCCTTTTCTCTCCGAAGCCCCAGAAGTGAAAAACATTAGAATTGCTCTGCTTTGTTAGGGAAACGGAAAGAGAAAGGAAGAGAGAAAAAAAAAAAAAAATCATAATATCATCTTTGAATCCTTCTGTCTCACTTAAGACCCGAGGCTCATAATTTCATCCCATTATTAAAATTTACGCCTCTTATATGTGCGGTGCAGAAAAAGAAATATTTCACAAAAAGCTTGACGCTGGAAGGCTGCGAATAGGTGTTGCTGTTTACTTGGAAGAAAGTTCTGAACTGTTAAGTTCGGTGTTAAGAGCACTGGATTTAAAGCTAATGATTTTCTAATGGAAAGTATTGCATTATTAAAAAATAACGACAGATTTATTTTGTATACGTATTGGTTACATTCCCATTATAGAATTGGATGCTTCAATTTTTCGCATTAAGTTGATTTATAATGCATTTGATATTCTGAAATAGATTAACATAAAAATACATAATAAATATCTAAATATAGTGAAAGCTATCATTATAATATATATATATATATATAAATAACCAGAACCTGCAGTTTAAAGTGGATTTCGAACCAGTAACAAATGCCCATGCTCCCGCCAGGTTTCGAACCTGTGATATATCTAGGCGATAGATAATAAATCTCACACTTTATTTTTTTGTTGATAATGCAGATACTCAAAATACGTAATAAATCACTAAATACAAAGATTGTTATCATCCTAAAATGGTAGATTATATTGCGATCAATCTCATTTAATTCTCTTATTAATAAAAATTTATTTTTTTTGTTATCATCGATCAACAAGAGGATTAAATTATATTGACCGTAATATAATCTATCATTTTAGGATAATAACAATCTTTATATTTAGTTATTTATTACTTATTGTGAGTATCTGAGTGATAATAAATCCCAAAAGTGAGTACAATTTAATCCATCAGTTGATCGATGATAACATTTTTTTATCCAGGCGATAGATAATAATAGTCACACTTATTATCATTTTTATTCGATACATGATTAGCATCTGAATGAAACTCCCACGCCACCTCAATTAAAATTAAAATTGAAACTTTATGAAGGAAAACCACTCTCTTCTAAACACCAGAAGAAAAAAGAATATCATCTTGCGCCTTCTTTATTTCAAAACTTCTGCTTTTCAAACTGTTTGTCGATGCAAATTAAGAAATCCCTTTTTCACCGAAGGCCCAGAAGTGAAAAACATTAGAACTGCTTTACTTTGTTAGGGAGATGGAAAGAGAAAGGAAAGGAAAAAAAATCATAATCTCATCTTTGAATCCTTCTGTCTCACTTAAGACCCGGGGCTCATAATTTCATCCCATTATTGAAATTTACGCCTCTTATATGAGTGTGGTGCAGAAAAAAGAAATATTTCACAAGAGCTTGGCGCTGGGAGGCTGCAAATAGGTGTTGCTGTTTACTCTGAAGAGGGTTCTGAACTGTTAAGTTCATCCCGAAGCTCGGTCTTAAGAGCGCTGGATTTAAAGATAATGATTTTCTAATGGAAAGTATTTCATTATTTAAAAATAACGACAGATTTATTTTGCATACGTATTGGTTGTATTCACATTCTAGCTTTGATGCTTCAATTTCTCGCATTAAGTTGAGTTATAATGCATTTGATATTATCAAATAGATTAACATAAAAATACATTTTATCCATGCGATAGATAATAAAACTCACACTTTTATTTTGTTGATAAAAGCAGACACTCAAAATATATAATAAATATCTAAACATAGTGAAAGCTATCATCATAAAATGATTATATATATACACTCATGTCCATAAATTAAGGATAATGAAGTTCAGGCAAAGAAAGAGACAGAAGCAAAACAAATTTGACTTATATGTAAAGTCTATTTATTAAACAAAAGGAAAGAGCAAAAAAGATGCTATATGTTTGACATAATTAATAAAAATTGCGATTTTTACTCCCTGGAGCAAATTTCAAAAAGAACCTATTTACAAAAAACAGTATAACATGATGGTTAATATGGAGTATGTCTCCCGGACAATGCAATACAGGCCTTACAACGCCTAGGCATGCTGCGTATCAAATTATCAATCTGATCTTGGGGGAATATTACACCACTTATCAAGCAATGCCCTCCGAAGTTCCGGGTTGACAGGTGGGAGGGGGTTGACGGGCTGCAATTCGTCGGCCAAGCATATCACACACATGCTCTATTGGATTCAAGTCCGGTGAGTATGCTGGCCAATCCATACGGGTGATATCCTCCAATTGAAGGCATTCGTCTACAAAGTTTGCACGGTGAGGACGGGCGTTGTCATCCATAAACAGAAATTCAGCACCTATGGTTCCCGAAACAAACGTACATGTTGTTCCAGAATGACACCCCGATAGATGTGGCCTGTCATCGTTACACTCTGAACATGCAGGTCAGTTCTGGAACCAAGAATAATTCCTCCCCAAACGAGCCATCCTGCACCACCGTAACGGTGTCGTTCAATGGTGTTCTCTTGGTGGTAACGGGTACCTGGCGCTCTCCATATGAAAGTCCGGCGAGAATCAGACTGCAAACTAAACCTGGACTCGTCGGAAATCATCACACAAGACAACTGTTGCGGTGACCACAATGCATGCTCTCTGCTCCAGGTTAATTGCAGGCGACAGTGAGTTGCGGTAAGTAGAACACATCTGACAGGCCTACGAGCACATAGACCAATGTGCCCTAAGCGTCTGTACACGGTCTGCCTTGAAACTGTCGTACCGGTAGCTGAAGAGAGCTGACGAGACAGGTCTGATGCTGCTCTCAGTCTGTTTTTCTTTTGGCTGTAACTGCTAAATACCGGACCTCATTCGGCGTTGTAACTCGGGGGCGACCTGTGCTATAACATCTACTCACATTACCATCATCTTGGAATCGTTGCCAAAGCCTGGAGATGACACTCTGGGCGATTCCAAGTTCCTCGGATACTTCCAGCTGGGTACGTCCACATTCCAATCGTCCGATAATTCTACCACGTAAAAAATCATCCAAATGCTTCCTTTGTGCCATAACTATGCGGTTATTGCACTGAAAGGCTTTTAAAGCTCTTGTGAACAATTTTACTTCTTTGCCACCATTCCTTATATACCCCTCTATTACACTCTCGTCTTTGTGACGTACTATTCGCGCCATCTGGTGGTTTCCTGTAATTTGCATATTCTTCTTCAAGATGTGTGTGATAATTCTACAGGTGAAAGTTTTATTTTAGAGTTCAATTTCTGTGTGATTCTGAATTATCCTTAATTTATGGACATGAGTGTATATATATAATATATAGTAAATAACCATGCCCCCTCTAGGATTTGAACCGAAAGCCTGTGATATCAACTACCGGAGTGCTAGCTAATTGACCATTCAAGCCGCATTTTATGTAGACAATAGAAAATGAAACTCACATTTTATTTTTTTATTGATAATGCAGATACTCAAGATACGTCATAAATATCTTAATATAATGTAGTGACAGTTAGTCTCATTTAATTCTCCTATTGATAAAATTTATTTTTGTTATCATCGATTAAATTATATTGATCGTAATATAATCTATCCTTTTAGAATAGTAACAATCTTTATATTTAGTTATTCATTACTTAATGTGAGTATCTGAGTGATAATAAATCCTAAAAGTGCTTATAATTTAATACTCCTGTTAATCGACGATAACACAAATTTGTTTTTTATCTAGGCTATAGATGATAAACACACACTTATTATCATTTTTATTCGATACATTATTAGCATCTGAATGAAACTCCCACGCCACCTCAATTAAAATTAAAATTGATACTTTATGAATACGTCTTCTTTATTTCAAAACTGGCTTTCAAACTGTTTGTCGATGCAATTAAATATAGGAGATAAATAATAAAACTCACACTTTATTTTTGTTGATAAGGCAGATACTCACAATAAGTAATAAATAACTAAAAATAAAGAATGTTATTATCCTGAAATAATAGATAGCATTATTAGCAATATAATTTAATCCTCCTGTTGATAGATGATAAAAAAAAAATTAATTTTATCCAGGTGATAGATAATAAAATTTGCACTTTATTTTTGTTGAAAATTCAGATACTTAAAGTAATGAATATCTAAATATGGTGAAAGTTATCATCCTAAAATGATAGATATTAAATTGAATCTCATTTAATCCTTCTGTTGACCGATGATAACAAAAAAGAAATTATCCAGGTGATAGATAATTAAACTCGCGCTTTATGTTTGTTGATCATGCAGATATTCAAAATACGTAATAATTAACTAAATATAGTAAACGTTACCATCCTAAATAATAGATATTATGATCAATATTATTTAATCCTCCTTTTAATCAGTGATAAAAAAAAAATTTATCTGGGCGATACATGCACACTTTATTTTGTGTTGATAATGCAGATATTCAAAATATGTAATAAATATCTAAATATAGTGAAATAAAATAAATAGACAGATATCTAAATATAGTAATAAATTTCTAAATATAGTTATCATCCTAAAATGATAGATTATATTACGATCAATCTCATTTAATACTCCTATTGATCGTTAACAAAAACAATTATCTTGACGTTAGCTAATAAATACTTATTATCATTTTTATTCGATACATTATTAGCATCTGAATGAAACTCCCACGCCACCTCAATGAAAATTAAAATTTAAACTTTATGAAGAAAAGCACTCTCTCCTAAACACCAGAAGAAAAAAAAAAACTCATCCGCCTTCTTTATTTCAAAACTTCTGCTTTTCAAAACTGTTTGTAGATGTAAATTAAGAACTCCCCTTTTTCTCCGAAGGCACAGAAGTGAAAAACATTGAAATTGCTCTGCTTTGTTAGGAAGTTAGAAAGAGAAAGGAAGAGAGAAAAAAAATCATAATCTCATCTTTAAATCCTTCTGTCTCACTCAAGATCCGAGGCTCATAATTTCATCCCATTATTAAAATTTACGCCTCTTATATGTGTGTTAGCAGAAAAAAATATCTCACAAAAGCTTGACTCTGGTTGGCTGCGAATAGGTGTTTCTGTTTTTCTCTGAAGAGGGTTCTGAACTGTTAAGTTTTCATCCTCACGTTCGGTGTTAAGAGCGCTGGATTTAAAGATAATGGTTTTCTAATGGAAAGTGTTTCATTATTTAAAAATAACGACAGATTTATTTTGCATACGTATTGGCTACATTCGCATTATAGCTTTGGATGTTTAAATTTATTGCATTAAGTTGAATCATAATGCACTTGATATTCTGAAATAGATTTTGTAAAATATTTTGGATAAAAATTGAGACTAGAAAAATAATAACTTTTTTTTAATGCATCTGATTAAACATCAGAATTCTGTTTGTTAATCTATAGACAAATTTGTATTTTAAAAAAGGAAAGAATGTCCTGTTTATTCAATTAATTCTCTTTAATCGCCTTATTAAAAATCTTGCATTTTATTGCTATATGACATAAAAAATTAAAAAGATGAATTAAAAAAATAAATATATATTTCTGTCAATATAATAATAATTTTAATTTTGATCGTAAACACAATACAATCAGACAATTTGAGATACTTTTAAAGTGTCAAACTAACCTATTATAATATATATATATATATATATATATATATATATATATATATATACTACTTTTAAAAATATTGTATTTGAATAATCAAAAAAAGTCTATTCAGAATTTTTATTTTTGATTTAAAATTTTCTCCATTAAATTTTAAATTTTATTCTGAAAAACCCTTTATGAATAGACAGTAGAATTCTTAAAAAATATAAATTTAAAATTATTTTGTCAAAAAGTGCTTTCTAGCGGACTTTTGCGAATCAATTCACAGAAAACAAATTTGGTTTCAAAGAATTTATTCTGTTTGAAATTGTTTTTTACTGTTTCAAAGAATTTCGTTTACAAGTTTTTCAAATTACTTAAACATAAGTTAATAACAATACATATAAGCAACAACAGTAAATTTAATATACATGCCTAACTTGTGGTTATTTTCCTGAATTCAAAGGTGAAACATTTTAAATCTATCTTTGCACCAATAATGTATATATTTTCTGTATATTGTAATATAATCCATCTATATTATTTCTTAGCAATATACTATTTTTATTTGATAATATTCTCCATTTACTATATGCATATTATTTATATTTATACAGTTAAAGGAATTTTGGGTATAAATATATTTTTAATCTTTCTTTACATATAAATGGATATTTGTATGTGTTTATGTTCCAACAAAACTTAAAAACAATAAACTGTAGAATCTCTTTTTTATTTTAAAAGTGTATGTTCTATTAACTAAAGTGTATGTTCTATTAGCCAAAGTTTAAGCTCTAAATGTGTATGTTATATTACATTTAGAGCATACGCTTTGGCTATGTTATATTAGCCAAAGTGTATGCTTAAATGTGTATGTTATATTAGCCAAAGTGTATGCTCTAAATGTGTATGTTCTATTAGCCAAAATGTATGCTCTAAATGTGTGTGTTCTATTAGCCAAAGTGTATGCTCTAAATGTGTATGTTCTATTAGCCAAAGTGTATGCTCTAAATGTGTATGTTCTATTAGCCAAAGTGTATGTTCCAAATCTCTTTGTTCTATCAACCAAAGTCTATGTTCTAAATCTGTATGTTCTATTATCCAAATTGTATGTTCTAAATATGTATGTTCTATTAGAAAAATTTAGTAAAATGTTTTTATTTTTTAATTGAGTAAAAGTTATATTTATATTGGCATCAGATTTTTACGCCACCAGATGGCGCCAGACTTAAAAACTAGAAGGTGCTTTTAAATAAATTATTGGCAAAAAGTTTAAAAAAAACAAAAAAACTACACATCAAAATATTCAATTCCCTTGCCTAACTATAATTATTATATTCTTAAAATTAGATGTTAAAAGATTGAAAGTGAAAGAAAATTATTGGGACATTTTTAAAAATGATTGCTTTAAGTTAGCCAATTCATATTAATTAAAGCGATTTGCTTAAAATCTTAAACCTTTAATTTTGCACATTTCTTCTTTTAATAAAATTTACCAAAATTATCTCCGGTCCAAAATTAAAATGTTTTATTTTCCGTAACCAGGAAATGCAGTGTCATATCTGTTGACATATTACATAAAATATTCTTTTTACTTAACATATAACATATTTTTTGAATAAGAATATCTAAAATATTTGACGTTATTATTAATGAGAATAGTTTAAAATAGATTACGTTCTCACTTCCGCAAAAAATAACACCGAAATCAGATCTATCACCTAATCCTCCAATTACCAGATCCCTTCATAACTCGTCACCCATCATTAACACTTTTTTTTACCGACCACAGAGATTTCTGAAGGACATTTTTATTTGAATCTTTAATGTTTCAACCTATTCTTAGCCAGATATCCATCATGTTTCTGGACACGCAATTGCAGAAAAAAAGAAGAGGAGAGAATGGAAAGAGAAAAAGAAACAAAAACCTCGTGAATTTGTTGGACGATAGCATCTTGAGAGGGATTAGCGACAGAGAACCCTTCACCTGCTTCTCTCTGTCAGGGTTGTGTCCGGTCCACCCTTCTGATTTATTGTGCTTGAACCACGTATCATTATCACCTGGATGGACCACACACCAACCGCAGAAAAGAACCAAGGTGTCCTATGAAGGCTTATGCTGGTTCCACCAATTAATTAATTATCCTTTTGTAATCCTTTTGAGTAACCAAAAATTTGAAATCGTTTTTTTTTATCAACCGTAAGACCGAATTTTAATGCTTCTTTAGAGAGAGTTCTTGAAAAAAAGTATCCTGTATTCATATTACTTATCTTCATAAAGATTATTTTAGTGTATAAAGATATCCTTAATATTTCTTCACATATAAAAGGATGTTTGTATGTGTTTATGTTCCAACAAAGCTTAAAACCATAAATCGTAGAAGTTATTTGTTTTAAATCTGTATGTTCTGTTAGCCAAAGTGTATGTTCTGTTAACCCAAAATAAATAAAATATTTATATTTTTAATTGAGTAAAAGTAATATATTCTATATTGCCATCAGATTTTTAAGACACCAGATGGTGCCAGTCTTAAAAACTAGCAGATGCTTTTAAATAATGTATTGGAAAAAAATAAGACAAAACATTTACAGCAATAATTTTCAATTCATTTACCGAACTATTATTATTATATTCTTAAAAATAAATGCTAGATTAAAAGTGAAATAGAATTATTGGGACATTATTAAAAATGATTGTCTTAGTTAGCCAATTCATATTATTTAAAACGATTTAAATAATGAATTAAACGAATTAATTGATTTTATATATTAAAATCTCATACCTTTAATTTTGCACATTTCGTTTTTCTTAATAAAATTTACCAAAATTAAGATGTTTTATTTTCTGTAACCAGAAAATACAGTGTCATATCTGCTGCCATATTACATAAAATATTCTTTTTACTTAATGTATAAGATATTTTTGAAAATGAATGTCTAAAATATTTGAAATTTATTATTAATGAGAATAATTTAAAAATAGATTACATTCTCACTTCCGCAAAAAATAGCACCGAAATCTGATCTATCACTTAATCCTGCAATTACCACAGATCCATTCATAACTCATCATCCGTCATTAACACTTTTTTTTTTTTACAGACCACAGAGATTTCTGAAGGACATTTTTATTTGAATCTTTAATATTTAAACCTATTCTTAGCGACGGATATCCATCATGTTTCAAGACACGCTATTGTAGGAAAAAAAAAAAAAAAAAAAAAGAAAGGAGAGAATGGAAAGAGAAAAAGAAACAAAAACCTCGTGGATTTGTTGGACGATAACATCTTGAGGGGGATTAGCGACAGAGAACCCTTCACCTGCTTCTTTCTGTCCGGTCCACCCTTCTGATTTATTGCTCTTGAACCACGTATCATTATCACCTGGATGGACCACACACCAACAGCAGAAAGGAACCAACATGTCTTTTGAAGGTTTATGCTAGTTCCATCAATTAATTAATTATCCTTTTGAGGGTAAATTTAGTTTTTATCAACAGAAGAGTATCCAGAAATTAAGCTCTTGACTATTGATGTGTATAAATTCTCTCTTAATTAAATGGTTTTTAATAGAAAAATTAGATCATTTGCAATTTCGTTAAAGTGTGGTAACCTAGCCTCTTCCAAAAAAAAAAAAAAAAAAAAAAAAGACATACAAATATGTTAATTTAACATACTTGAATCTTTAATATTTCAATCTATTCTTAAGGGCGGATATCCATCATGTTTCTAGACACTCAATTACAGAAAAAAAAAAAAAAAAAAAAAAAAAGAATGGAGAGAATGGAAAGAGAAAAAGAAACAAAAGTTCTTCTGGATTTGTTGGACGATAACATCTTGAGGGGGATTAGCGACAGAGAACCCTTCACCTGCTTCTCTCTGTCAGGGTTTGTGTCCGGTCCACCCTTCTGATTTATTGCGCGCTTCAACTACGTATCATTATCACCTGGATGGACCGCACACCAGCAGCAGAAAGGAACCAACATGTCTTTTGGAGGTTTATGCTAGTTCCACCAATTAATTATCCTTTTGAGGGTATAAATTTAGTTTTTATTAATAAAAGAGTATCCAGAAATTTCAAGTTCTTAATTATTGATGGGCATAAATTCTGTCTTAATTAAAACGGTTTTTAGTAGAAAGATTAGATAATTTGCAATTTCGTGAAAGTGTGGCAACTTAACCTCTTCCGAAATATAAACATACAAATATGTTAATTTTAGTTAAATTGAAATTATTCTTACAGAAAAGAATAAGTTAAATGAATTTAGTTGAAAAGAATGTATTGAAGAATTATTTACGTTGGTCTTTAAAATTTAAGGTACAACATATTCAACCTATAAAAAAGAATGAAAATAACAATAGGGTTCATTTGAAGGATCATTACTAAAAATTAAAACAAAGAATTATATCCACCACCTTTTTTACAAAATTAGGCATTTATAAAGATTAAAGGTAGTTATTAAATTAAATTAATTATTTATTAAAATTTAACTAATAATTCATACTTTGTGTTTAATTTTGTGAAGCATATACTTTTCGTGATTTTTTAAAAATGTATACAAATTTGTTCAAATAACCGGTAAATCCATTGGTCAATAAATGGCTCATTATAAGCTTTAGGCTGCTAGATAATTTGTGGTCTACAATGCAGTCCACCCAATACAAAAGATTCGATTCTTGTTCAATTCCAGAAGATCTGTTCAGGTAAAATGCAGTTAAATCCATTGATAAAAATAGCTTGTTAGAAACACATGCTGCTGTATAATTTGTGGTCTACAATGCAGTCCAAATAAATTTAATCCCCAATTATTATTATCATAGTTACAATACAAAAATTCGATTTAAGAAGATACAATAGTTAAAATCGATACTGAAGAACTTCTTCAATTTCTTAACTAAAGTGCATTTCAACCGCTGCAAACATCCATATAACAGCCAGAATTCTAACCCTGTGGCACAAAAGCGTCAGAAAGCTAATAACTCGGCTTTCAGGCCCCATTTTGAAGAACAGAATTATTTGATCAGAATCTTTTGAAGAACACGATCTGGTCTTTTTGAATAGCACTGCTTTTACTTCAACACGTTGTAGACCATTTCGTCAGGACAGTGGCAAGGATTTCTACAGCTCAGGTGCAAAGACGTTTCTTAATCAAGACATGTATTTGTGCATGTTCTACAGAAAAGTGGTACAGATTTTCTTTTATCTGGAGAAAACACATAGCATTAATTATAAATTGCTGAAAGCAGCAATTATGGAATTGTTGAAATCGTAGAATTCTTTTGGACATTTTAAACATTAACAACAAGACATTAATAAGAGTTCTTTTCATCCACAGCATTTTATGCTACTCAATAACTTTGATTATTAAATAATGTAAATTTATATAATCCAAAATCAAAATCCGTAAAAAAAATGATACATTTGCGGAAAATATAAAGAATCGGAATGCATGAAAACTTTTGTTAATTCCATTAATTTTCGATGAATTTAAGTGCGGATATTAGTTATAGTTTTTCATTTTTTTTTTTTTTCTCTGACTCTGAATGTTGATTTAAAATAAATGTAATGTAATAAAAAATTTTTTTACCATTAAAATATTTGTTTCCAAAAATCTAAGCATACAAAAAATATATTTTCAAAAAGTATTCGATCAACTATTTCTACATTGGTGATAATTACATCAGTGCAAATATTTAGAATAATAACATATGTAACTATCCAGACAAATATAATATTTACGAGAAGCAAATACATTCCAGTTTAAATATCAGTTATCAAAAGTATTATGTGCATAACACATCTGGTGGACCTTTCCTGCATGTCCAGAAAGAAGTTGCAGATTACAGCCATTTTGTGAAACAAGTCAATTCCTGCCAGAAACGGAAAACGCATCTTGTAAAATCATTAGCACCCCTTCTCATCATAATCCCCTAATTACCCCACTTCAACTAATGTCTCTCCCATTTTGACACAGAGTATCGTTCGCCGTTGGGCAGAGCTTCTATTGCCTCATCTTCTAGAATGTTTCCCGCCTTTTTTTTTGTTCTCTTTCTCTCTTCTACAGACGTTCTGTCTCGTAAGGAGATTTTAGTGCCCCATTCTAATTTCTGTTCTTTTTTTTTTTTTTTTCTTTCTTTTTACTATTTTCTATTCGTCTGAAGAATAAAAATAAAATGAACTGCTAATGATAGAACGGATCTTTTTTTTTTGTTTTTTTTTTGTAATTAAAGAGCGATTTCAAACTAATTGTCGTTCGGATAACAAAGTGTTACCTTTCAAATTGCGAAATTCGATCTCGCGAAAATGGGGTTTTTAAAGACACAGCAAAAAAAAAAAAATTGTTTATCAGAGAAATTAGTTTAAATGTCGTATTAGTCGTTTATTTTTGAAGTGTTACTGAGGATTACGACAAGGCTTATGTTTGCAGAATGGCAATGAGATTTTATGTATTTATTTTTAAATAAATTAAGTGTTGTTCGCTCATGTTATATGTTTCAATGACATAAAAATACTTAAGCTGAATTTTAGGATTATTATGCAACAGAGGTTTTGTCTCCCTTATATACAAATGTGTAAGGATTTTTTATCCTTCAATAAAATATAGAACGTCAATCCATTTTTTGTTCGATTTTTTTTTTTAAATTCTGCGAAAATGCTAAATTTTATGTTTATTTATATTTCGTATAAATTATTTAAAGTTTTTGTGCATTTAAATGTTTTGTTAATATTTCTAATAAAGGTATTTCAAAAAGAGAAAACAAGAAAAAAAGAGGACATAATCACTGTGCCATACTTTCAACAATAATGTACTTAAAGGAGGCCATACTGGAGTTACTTTTAAACAGTAGGATTGATCAAATATAAATTGTAGAGGAAAAATGATTCATATATACAATTTCTTCTTCTTGCTCAACAGCCCATGGTGAACCAGGGATCGTTCCGCCTTCTGGCATATTTTAGAGACAGGAGATGTTTTCTTTTACACGGTAGGGTAGGGTAGGGTTACTCAGGAAGGGGCGGTTGTTAACTACATTTTTCCACTGTGATTTATAACAAAAACTTAGAACTCTGACAAATTCACACTCTTCTCAACGCCCTCTAGCCCAACATGACATTCCGGCCATCATAATGATCGTGTGCCCTCTCCGCCATAGTCACGGTTCTACATCAACTACTGATTCTCAACGAATCTCTATACATTTGTAAACTCAACACACTACCCATCAGACTAATATTCCAGCCTTCGTAATTAAAATGAAATCAAGTACCTTGTTCGTATAATTACTAACTAACACGAATTAAAAAAAATTTAGTTAACAGATTATTTACAATGGTAAGGAGTCCTTTATATTATTCAAAATTCTGGTACTAGCAAATGCTGTAGCACATTATGAAAGACAAATAGTTTTTAGAATATTGTTATTTTTACAGATGAAACCTGAAACTCAGGAATAGAAAGTGCTATAAAAAGAAACATTTTATTGGATTTATAATTTATAGATTTTGTCTCAACAACTTAAGGGATTGGAAATTCTTACGAATCCCAAAGTGGATTTGTCTTTGAAAAATATATCTTTTAAGTTTATCAAGTTATTTTGGTGAAAAAAAATATTTTAAAAATTGGATAAAAAAAAACATTTTACACTTAAATTCTACGAATATGTATTGTTTTGATAGATTTTATTAAAACAGTAACATCAACTTTTAACAACAGAGGCTCAAATTTTGTCTGAAGTTGCGTATATGCAGCAAATATTATAATTAGTGTATTTTTAAATTATAAGTATTTAGATATTTTAACATAAATACAAAAAAAACGATTTTTCATAATTTAAAAAATATTGCATTTATTTAATTTAAAATAACAATATATATTCACTTTTTATAAAATGAATTTACACATTTTTTTTTTTCAAATTTATGAAAATTGATTTAAATTTAAAAGAAAATTTTTCGTTTGAAAAGTGTTGGCAATTTCTGAAAATATTGTTTATTTTAATTATATAACTAGACTTCTTCATTGGTACAACAAATTCATGGTGAGCAAAAGCCGTCTGCCAGAGGCAGATTTAGTAACAGAAGATGTTCTTTTTATGAGGTAGAGTTGTCAACCCTACGCTGTATAGTCATATCAGAGCGGGACCTACGGTTTAAAGTGGTTTCCAAACCACTACAAACAGCCACAGCACCGGCGGGACTCAAATCCGAAACCTGTATCAACGAGCTCCAGATCGCTAGCCACCCTATAACTAGGCTACTGTCTTTTAAAATTTTTTGTAAAAGTAAAAAGATTTCAGAAAATTTTCTTGATATGTTCTTTGAAATTATATATTAAATATTTTTTTAAGTAGTTTGTATGAGGTTGAGAAAATTAAAAAAAAAAAAAAACTTTCATAAAAAATATATTCTCGTTAATTTATTTCAAAAAATTTTAATTAAACAATTAGAAAGAAAAATTGTTGCCTTTAGAATATTGCCCATTTAGTTCTTATATTAATTATAATATACACACTTATTTCCAGAATTTTTTAAAGAAATTGGAAACAAATATTTATATGCATTGTGAAAATTGTTGCAAACTATAATTTTCCGATGAAAGAAATGATCAAATTCTGTCAGCACTTAATTAGAAAGTACCGACAGAATTTGTATCTCAACGTTTTGTAACGGGTTGTATTGCTACTTCCCGACGGCAAGGAATTGAAATTATTGCCTGTTCTAGAAAAATTACATCAAACTTCACAGGAGAATTACTGGCCATCCAAAAGGCCCATGAGGCCTTTCTGAGTCTACCTTCATCACAACAAATGAATGGAATTACTATCTTCACTGACTCAAGGTCTGCCTTACAGGCTTTTAATAAAGGTTTCTCAAGTATGGTCTTAAAGATATCTTTTAGAACAAATCCACTGCTCGCACAGAACATATCTTGCAATGGATCCCAACTCATGTGGATTTGGAATTGATTGAAATTGCAGATTCTATGGCGACGAATGCCATAAGTCTGGATCAGACTGTCATTTCTATTTCCCTTGCAGATACAAATGCCTTCTCAAAATCTAAACTTATAATTCCTCCTAAGATCATAACTAAATACCAAAGTAAAGAACTAAATGTCGACAAAAAACAGCTACTAATCTTACAAGATTAAGGATGGAGAAGAACCCTAAAAATATGAAAATGTCTATTGATGGCGTTAAAAAATACCAAAAATGTGGCAACTACCCTGATGTAAAGCTTACTCCGCATCATGTCTTTGATTGCCCAGCTGTTGCAGTCGCCATGCATTGTCTGGACCATTTCTCGTAAAAAGGTTTATCCTCCGACCTGGTAATCAACATAGTCAATATATTTGGTACATAGAACACCACGATATTTGATCTTCTTGTACTCTTCAGGGGATACGACAACAACAACCCCATTAGAAAGAATTTTCTTTTATTCACAAAACTTTGTTTCAATTAAACTGACATGCAGATATTATCTTGATTTTCCCTTTAAAAAAGAAACTTAAAAAAATCTCCTAATTAGCGAACTAAATTGTGAACTTATCACCCTTAATGAAGTTTTAACGGTTTTATCGGATACTTCATGCTAAAAACTGACTTAAGCAGTCAAAGAAGTTTTTTACTTGTTTATCCAATTTTATCCCCCGAATCATTTGTTACCGGGAGGAATTCAAAAGTTTGACGAAAATTTATTTTATCTCTTATTTTTTTCTCTCTCCGCGTTCGAATTCTCCTCTAAGAATTAAGCTGTGAAATTAACGGTACTTACGAGACTTTAACACACTACTTTAAAAGTAATCATCGTTAGAGAACTTTTTGATTAAGTTGGAAATGAGGCAATGACGTAAAGTTATTTTTCCTGAAAGAAATTACAGAAGGCAATAAATCTTCAATTAAATGACTTAATTCTTTTCTGTCGATGAATAAAGCAAGATGTCTGGAGAGTAGTTCCTGTTGGATTACATCTTAAGTTAGGTCAAGTAACAAAATGGCTAATTTTTTTTTCATTTAAGCTTGATGAACAATTTCGATTAGTTGTAGCTTTATAAGAAATTTCTTTTGTTCAAAGTTCGCCAAAAATTGCTTAACGAAGTGATTAGAATTTAAAATGCCATTATTAAATGTCAAAAGTAAATTAGCTTTAAGTTAAATAAGTTTAAAAACGTTTAAAAACAAGAATTTATCACAAGAGTTTCCTTCGAACGAAATCGGTATTTAAGTGTTATCAAAAAGATTTACAAGGGTATCGAAAATTTACTAGACAAATTATAAAAACTATCAAAAAAAAAAAAAAAAAAACTAACAGTGGAAACAAAATGCCTTAACTAACTTACAATTAAAGTACAAATTTAAAAAACGTTATTAAATTTCGATGTGTGGTCTCTTTGTTTATCCTCGCCGAACACGCTCAAGAGATATTCGATTTTATACCACGTATTGGCAATCTGAGAAGTTATGGAATTATGCACATAACAAGATGCTCAATTATAATGATATCAATGATAATAATGATACTCAATTTCATATTATGTATTGGAAAGAGTATGAGAAGTTATGGAATTATACATATATTCTAACTAGGCATATAGCCTGATGTACAACTTCATATTATGTATTGGCAAGAGTCTGAGTTGTGGAATTAGTACATATCTTAATGATACGCAACTTATTATGTATTGGTAAAGAAGAAGTTGTGAAATAATAGCAGATGCGATACAAATTAATTCCAGGAGTACAGATTAGGGCCTGATATGAGTGTGGACTTGGTTTCATGAAGTTTGGCAGTTTGGCATGAAGTTTGGGTTTTCTGGCAAATTCAGTGTCAGATTGTTTTTACAAATGATTATTCGAAACATTTAGCTGTTCATAATTTAAAATTAGAAAGATCTCCACATGCTGTCAGCTATATGATTCTTGTGGGAACATGGGTGGATTCTTACTCAAGGCATCTAATAGATTTAACTCCTCATTAAAATCTCCAATGCAGACACATAATGGAGAGTTTTCATTTTTACATTGCATGTTGTCAATACATGGGATAAAAATTGAATATAGTTTTGACGTGTTATAAAGAATTAAGCGAATATTTAACGATATTTCAAAGTTATATTGCACGTTAGTAAAGATATTTTGTTTATATACCTTCTAGGCGTCTTTTCTATATAAATTTTTAATGTGTCTAATAAATTAAGAGACCAATTTAAGAGACCAATTTATTTCATATTTATATAAGAACTTTGAATTGAATATGCTATAAAAAATTAAGAAAGAAAAAAATTAAGAAGAACTGAATTTTTTTTATTATATCTTTATGTTGACATTACCGTTAGTAATTTTTACTTCAATTAACGGTACTTTTTTTCTTTGTTAAGCATTTAGTTACATCTTTAAGTACTGCTTTTCACCAATAAACAAAACTGGGACCATAGATCTGAAAACCTGACATTATAAAAACAAAATACCTTGTGAGAGGTGTAGTTCGTACATTAATCAATTCAATTAGAATACAGAATGACCATTATTTTGTGAATCCAACAAATAATGGAGACAATAGCTATTAATTATTCTTAGAGTAAGGAATTCTGAAGTGTGGATTGCATCCCACTGATGAACCGATAAAAAAGAAGAGCATTTAATAAGAATTTGTTTACTTTCTGTCTTCTACAAGATGATCATAAAAATTTAGCAGAGAAACTTGACTTCGGAAACGTTTCAGTGGAATGCTAAATGCTTTCTAATGGACTACTTAATTAAGTTACCACTCTTCTGTAGGATAATTTAATAGAACATAGGAGAATTCCGTCAAAGATTTCTGATATAATAAAATAAGCAAAGATGGTACAGCACTGAGGATTTATTAAAACTTTTAAAGTTAATTTAGGCCCTAAATGACATTAGTTGTCGTCAAACATAGTGGAAGACTGATTATTTTTTTCCGTTTCCCCCAATTTAAGCATGTTTTGTGTATAATATAATATAATATTCAAAGAATGATTTGTGCTAGAGATTGCTTAAAAGAATATTTAATAACATTTAAAGGATATTTCATTGGCATTTCTAACCTGAAAACAGCATTTCAATGTATTTTTCCGAGAAAACAGAAATTTCGACAAGTTTTATGCATTCGAATTATATCCAAAATTCCAGAATTTATACAGAATTCGATTTTATGATTCTATTTGATGATGTTATTTCTTCTAATGGAAAATATTCTTTGAATATTAGTACATATTATAGCCAGATATGGGTTTAAACACCGTTGTAGACTTAATGGCGTTAGTTAAATTCTGTAATCTGCTGCTTTGAAACTTTCGTAAAAGTTTCAAAGCAGCAGATTACAGAATTAGAATTTTTAGCAGAAGTACAGAAGTAGAATTTTAGCTTTCGAAAAAAGGTGCACATAAGGTGAATATGATTATTAAAATGTTAGAATCGGGAGGATATATTTACACAAACATGTCCTTTATTTTTATAGCGCAAAGCAAACTACTAACTAAGAAATCAATCACTGCAACGCGATGCCAAAAACTACAGCTAACAAAACAATCACTACAACGGGAAGCTTAAGCCACAACTAACAAAGCAACCACTACAAAGCGAAACCTAAACTACAAATAACAACGCCCTGACTAACAAACTTCTAATTTTTTTAAACGATGGAACACTTTACTGTTGCCACACCTCTAGAGTGCAATTTATTTTAAAATTTTTCTTCTTTCCGCACGCAGTCCTATATTGTTCTAGTGCGAATTTATGTTGGATGCAGTTTATTTAAACTTTTTTTTACAGATATTAGAGATATTAAAGAGATAGAGAGTTTTTGCATACCGTATTTTGGACGTCCGTTAGCTTTTTCTCCCTAGCGCGCGCATGATCATAGGAAATTGCGCATGCGTATCTGTAATAATGTTTCCTATAAGCATGCGCGCTAGGGAGAAAAAAGCTAACGGACGTTCAAAATACGGTATGCAAAAAAACTCTATTGTGTATGGTGGTGATTACTATATTAATAATAAAATTATTTAATAAAGACCATGACATACCTTTCGACACAACCCTACATAAATTAACCTTTAATTTATACGTTTTGCATAAAAAAATGATTTAATGTTTATAAGAATAATTTTAAGTTCACATATTTATGTTTATAAATATTTGATACATAAATGTAAACTTAGATCTTTGTCCTGCAAACTTTTGTCCAATTTATTTTGCCTTTACTGAGAATAATTAGCCAAAATCATTAATTTTCCTATAAAAGGAATTAAACACAACAATATAAATGCAAGAAATTTTTTTCATAATTTAATCAACAAACTATTTAATATAACAATATATATATATATACATACATAAATATACAAAGTATAGTTCTATTTTTGTTATACTATTTTGCAATGTAAATGGTAAAATTAAAAAACATTAATATTTGTTATATTGTTTTGTCTTTGTTGTATAAATTAATCTAGTTTGCTAACGTCATCAATTTTCTTGCAACAGAATTAGATACAATAACAGTGTTTGTATAAATAATTCTTCATCATTTAATCAGCACATTATGAATATTTTACTTAATACGACAATCGAAATATATTTTGTTATAGCATTTTGCAGTGTAAATGATTTTCATAGAAAAATACAATTAATGGGTATTAAGATTTTTTAGATTAATTTTATTCAGCATAGACAAAACAATCTAGATTGCTAAGGTCGTCAATTTTCTTTCTAGTAGAATTAGACACAATAACAGTATTTGCATAAAGAATTCTTTATCAATTAATCTGCACATTATACACAATATTTTACTTAATACAACAATTTGAATATATTTTTGTTACACTATTTTGAAGAATAAATATTTTTATAAGAAAATATAATTAAACTGGCATGAAAATTTATTAGAATAAATAATTGAAAATGCTATAAATTTGTATATCGTAGCATATGCCTAGTTCCTTTTTTTTAACAGTGCTTAATTAGTTTCTAGGTCCAGCAAGAATAAAATGTAAAAAAGTTTTAAATTTAATATTATAATTTCGCTTATTTGCTTATTTAAGTTACATATTTTTATAAAATAGTTATTAGTTAAATTAAATCCATAAATCAATGTTAATCAACTAAAGTGTTTGCCAGTTTCATTAGGAAAAAAAAAATTTTAATCAATACAAACTTATTTAATTTAAAACAGAAAACATGAGATTTAATGTTTTCAATTAATCAATTTCCTGCAATCCATTAAGGTACTCACTTAATAAACTTTCAAAAGAGAATATAAACAATATGCATTTAGTGTTATATTTCTATAGACTAACTGTCTAGACAGATTTTTAAGTAAGTCGTAAACCGTTAATATGATAATAGGTTTTATAAATAGCTGATTAAATTAAAACCTTTCAACAGATGTCAGTGAAAGTGATGAAATATTCTGTTAGAAAATTTGTTTAATTTCTTCAGATATACCAATAAATGTGTTGTCAATTAGTTTTTTTTAAATTAAAAATTATTTTTTACGAGAGATAATTAATCTAATGAAAACGATAAAAAATTAATATAAAATATTAAGAAATGAAAAAAAAAAAAAAAAATCGCAAATCATTGATGATAACATTTTGTTCTTCATAGTGACACTTTTTTTTTGTTCACCATTGACTTCATGTTATATTTCCGTATATCATGAATAGCCCTGATAAGTGTACTACATCTATGTAATACAGGAGAAAACCCAGAAAACTTTCATCAGGAAGTCTAATCATCAAGTCTCTTAGGTAGTGACAGCAATGGACTCCACCACTGATTCCGAA